>JAVKPL010013151.1:0-68747 GCA_032173675.1 Gastrolobium villosum | reverse complement strand
CTTATTTCATCTACTGACATAATTTATTTCACTTATTATTTGACTCACAGGGTTCCCATAAACCACTTTAATTAATCACCACTTTATCACATACAATCTCTCTGTAAAACCCTAAAGGCCCTAACCATTTCAGTTTCTCCAACAATTTATTGTCCCTCAAATACATCTTATCTCTTTTTATTATGTTATAGATTTTTCCCTTAGCTTCACGTGGGTCAAAACCGCGCTCAATTCTGAGCATCGTAGCTTACAAGATATGTGATTTTTAAAAAACCACGTAATATTTTCCTGACAGTGGCGCCGGGTGGCGCCATTTGGCGCCGGTTTGCGCGCCACAACTCATTTTTTTACAAAACAATGGCGCCAGTGGGCGCCACAACACTGTCAAAATTTTCCATCAGCCTCCTGCACTTGTGTAGGAGCCACCCCAGGGGCCTGAGTTCCCGACCTTCTACCGCCCCATTTCTAACTCCGATTAACCCCAAATTTTGACACGACATAGAGGGTAACACCACCTTCAAAATGGTGTAAAGCCCATCCCTATTGGACCACAGTGGAGGGAGATACGTTCTCCCAAAGTTCACTAAAAACATGCCAATTTCCCGAAAATTGGCCAGAATTCCCTTTGTTTTTACAACAATCCCTATTCTGGTTCAATATAACCTAAACACATATGGTTATGTAAAATCACATGGGTGGAACACACAAGGACCATCAACGCCTTGGGGCACTTACAACCCATCACAGTCCATTTACAGATATGATATTCATTATGTTTCAATCACAAAGGTTTCATTACAAGCTTCTGTTAACTAGCATAATAATTCATTCATGAATTAGGCTTAGAGCCCTTCACATTACATTTACATGCTTCCAATACATCATAGGTGGCTATGGACAGATCACATGCTCACACATAAGATACATATACAACAAAGGTACAATTATACATCAATTTTTGAAAGACTTTCATATATTCATGAATATACAAATGCATGGCAATATCCAATGCAACAAGTTCATGATCTAGGTGTGTCCATTTGAATCCTCTAAAATGCTATGCCCTCCATATGCACCACATACTCCACTCCTCCAGGCTCAACCTAACCTGAAATGATGTCCCCAAACGCGGGGTGAGATATACAAATATATCTCAGTAAACCAAGGGTACTAGAGGATCACTCCACCCCATGGCTCACTCAATGTGCAACATATACAAAGTATGAAATGCAAGACATACAATATCACAACAACTGGGCACAATCCAAGAACATCCACAGCTGGATTACGTTCAAGGACCCCATCGTATAACTCCCGGAATCTTCCTGGTGCCTCTCCCATGGTTGAGACGACTCCATGGCAAAACCCAACTGGAACTCCTCATGAGCCCTATCCAGCGAAAGTCCCACATTTGGATCATCCTGGTACCGCTCCCAGAGTCGGTCCCACGGCAAAACCTGACTGGAATCCCCAACGGAATTATCCAGCGGAAGTCCAAACCAACACACATCTACTGGCCAGAGATCAAACAATTCACACACAACATGCTCCACGCATGTCTCACAATCAAGCAATAATGCATGAACATACATATTCATACAATGTTCAACAACACAAATTCCAACCATAATCTTCCACTAGGCGTGGTGGAGCACACAAGGGACTAAACCCGAGTTCCAAAGGTTTACCTCAACTCCGAGCCAATGCTCCATACGTAAGCTCCAAGCTTAATCCACTTCCATAGCGTCCAAGAGAGGTAACCTATACGATCAACAACACCATTACCTCAATAGGTCGAATTACTCATGCCCATCAATCTAGGGGTATTCAATCCAATTCAACACTCATACTCATCATATAATCATATTAAAACATCATACCATTACTTATCAATCCACTTCTTTCACAGTTCAATTTTCACAAATCTTAGGCATCACGCAAAAATCCTAAGTTATGTGCATTTTTCACCAATAAATTTTATTGCATTTCTAGCTCAAATACATCATTCTAAGACATAATCATCTAATGCACATTTTCCATTTGAGCTCTCTAACTACACAAATCATCCCTCACAACTTCAACAAAAAAACCCATTTTTATACATTCATGAAACTCAAAGGAAATCAAGAATTCTTACCACCAATTAATAGCTTGCTAATGTTCCTAGGAGTGATAATCAAGCCTCCTCCCAAGCCAAAGCACCACCAATGGCCCCAAAACTCCACAAATTCGCACAATGGGGTGGAAAAACGATCTCATTATACACTCACTTTCATGACTCTATCAAGAAGGGTAATATGCTCACAACCTCACTACAAACAACTTTGGTGTTGGAACTTTATTGATTTGGCGGCTCAAAAGTGTGGAAAATGGGCAAGAAAATTTCTTGCCCAAGCTTCCATGGAGGCTGCGCATGGAAGAAGAAAAAGAAGAGAAAGAGGGAGAGAGAAAAGAGAGGGAGCGTGAGGGGAAAAAAGAAGTAAGTGGGTTTTGATTCAGCGGGTCCCACACGCAATTTAACTTTAATCCCTCACCCAATCCCAATCATATTTTCAAAACTTACATATTTTTACGGTTCATGACATATTTTTATTTCCTCAAAATACTCATAAAAATTTCACTCCTATCGGTACAATTATACCGCAGTATTTTTACACCGGAAAAATCAGTATTCATCAAAATTTTCAAAACTTGCCTGTTCACTCAATTTTTCGTCCTGAATCCATTTCCGGCATTATTTTAATCATTTGAGATCTCCTACTCAATTTTTCATGCCTCGGTTTACGTTTTTGGCAAATTACCATTTTGCCCTTGGTACACATTTTGGCCCCAATTTCAGGATTTTCACTAATCCTTCCCTTTTAACACACATTATATCATATAAATTCACATTTGAATTTACGAGGTGTTATAGTTTACAGATAACCTAATCTCTCACAGAGATTTGACGAAATCCTTCAGCTTATTACCCTAGCCCTGTGCCCTTTAAGGACACGCCCAACAGTATACCTATGAGTCTCCATGTTTCAGGCATACGAGGCATACAATCAAAACATGCCTTCAAGAACACAGTCTAGGTAATAACTTCTGGTCTAAGGAAAGACATACCCAAACATAAATAGATTACTCTAATGACACTATCTATGAGATTTCCTCATAGAGTCTCTTTTTGGGTCTGTTCAGTGCGAGCTATACTCTAATAGGTCCACCCACGACTTTAGCTAAGATATCTCCATATCTGCAGCTCATGAGGTCTTTACCTTGTATCCATATACAAGTAGATAAGTCGTACTAGTCTTACCCGAGATCACTGATCCCCAAACTCAATGTCTCTAGACTAGGAACATATAATTAGAAATAGACATGCAATATCCTTGAATCCTCATGATCGTGATCTCATCACAGATACTCAAGAGATACCTGTTCTATTCCAAGGGGTTATCCAGTTTGTTCATATAATATTAACAGTAATATCGAGACACAATATGAAACTGAATAAATAGTGCTTTCATTTATTTGCGACAAACAAAGTTCTACATCTAGTGTCCTTTATTTAATCAAAAGATTGTCTCTAGGACACCCATATGCTAACAAAATAAATGACAGAAAATCAAGAATGTATTTTGATTCTAGGGATTCTTCATAAAGCATCAGATCTTTAAGTTCTAACTAATAGATGATGATAACCTAAGCATCATTTCCAACCACGAACCAAGAAAAGCTTTGAATGGTTTTATTCCATGTCAAGTATCAACTTTCCTAAAAGCTTAAGCCATTATGTGGAAAAAGCTCATAAAAGGTTTTATATGTAACAATAACAATCTCTACGTAGACACTATAAATTTAAAAAGCTATAGCAAGTACCAATAAGGAGATGAATTACCTCATCATAACTTTTCCTTTGAAGCGTGGCCCTCTCTAGTCTTTCTTGCTTTAGTCGCCTAAATAATCGTTGCTCTATGTGGTCACTGAGAGTTGTTCTCGGTAAATCCTTGGCTCCAAGAACAACATTTTGGGGTAAGGGCTTGCGCTCACCTCTTTCTACTTCTTGGATATAGCAGTTAGGGCAAGTGTATTCAGCTTGTCCACCATCATTTCTTCGACCATTAAATAATGCGCATATTTGATGTTGCCAAGCATCACATTTATCACATTGAACCCACTGCATACAACAATAGATGGTTCAACATCAACATCAACAATATCTTTATCCCAAACTAGTCGGGGTCGAAGACAACAATAGATGGTCATTAAAACAAATAAACCGTCAATTAAATGAACAAAATAAGACATATGGTACGTACCGATTCGTCCGTTTCCTCATCATTTTTCTTCTTTTCCATCCTTGACTTAGGAAAGGGGGGAGTCCCTTCAACAACAATGGTGTCTCTATGAGGAGGCCGATATTAGCATGAATACAAAAATAATGCCGGGTATCCCCAGTACCCATGGTATAATACATATTATTTTTTTTAATGACAGAATGACATTTTGTGCAATAAGTAGGTGGTGGTTCAAAAGTAAGCTTCTCCACAGCACACAATTGACAGGACTTCTCACTCATTGAATGCTTCATTGCTTGATTCTTCTTTGCTTTTGATTTGCTCTATCACAATAAAATAGATGCATCATGGTAAAATGAGGATATTAGAGGCAATTAGACAAATATAAGGCATGAGATACAATAACTGAACCTAACATAGTATTGTTAAATAATGGGATGATAAGGCTTTTCAAAGTGTACGCCACAGCCACCAAACAGACTCGGTAAATCCTTGAACATTTAGAAGAAAAATAGAATGGTTGAATTTATTGTTTTGGTTTGTTGCATAAAACATATATTCACCTCATAAATAAATATTATGAGAAACTAAGATGAAAACAAAATTGAGTGCAATATTTAAATTAATCCACTAGAAGAAGCATAAGGAATTATATTTCATAAACTGTACAATTTGAGGAGAAAAGATTCAAATGCTGAAACAAATAATAAACATATTATATGCACAAAATATCAATAGACTAGATTGAAAAAAATTGCACAAGAATAAACAAAAAAACTTACTTGGCCAACCCATTGCCTGAGGCTAGTTATATGTTCCCTGACTTGGTCGGGAGTAAATAGTTCAGTTAATGAGACCCCTTTTATTTTTGGTTTATCAGATTTGGTTCCAGCTGCATTTTCAGGCGGCTGGATCACATTTTTTTTGCTTAACTTATCCATTTTCTTGCTCTGTTTTAATATTTTCTGGCCTAGCTATATTCTCAGGCTCATCCATTTCCATTCCATAGGTGACAGGCTCACCAGCAGCAGGCCCAGGCCCTTGCCCTATATCATCTGCAATAATATCTTCATCCATTTGCTGAACTTGTTCTATCTTAACTTGTTCTGTAAACTCAGATTTAGTTGAAGGAGAATTTTCATACTTCATACGTTTTAGGGGAGGGTGGTGCAGGTCTTTCCAAGTTTCAACCACGTCACCCATTGTACATGGATAAGCTTGGCACTGATCAGTAGTATCCTTGGAAGACGGTGGGTGAAGCAGGTCTTCCGAAGTTGGAGGAATAGATGAAGTAGAATTGTGACAATATTTCATACGTTTTTGCGGAGGAGGAGGGTGCAGGTCTTCCCAAGTTGATTCACAATTTTTCCGAATCTGCCGCTTACGATAGTTTCTTACAGTAACACAAACAGGACAAGATGGATCCTTGCATTTTATGAAATGATGAAGCAATTTCCTGGTTTGACGACACCGAGGATATGTACACTGATGTAGCAGCAGGGTGCATTTATCTACGTGATTACATAACTCTTTTGCAATAGAACAATGGTGGCGTTCCAGGCATTGCCCTTTTGGGGCAGAACACCGTCGAGCATGAAGTAAGAATAAAAGCCACCTCTGTTGATTCCTGTATGACGAGTCTAGTTGCTCAGCTGAGCCTCTAGAAGCAGCTTCGTCTTGCACCGCCGCTATTCTTCTTTTTCTTTGATAAAAATCCATGTGAAGATGCTGCTCATGCTCATGTGACTTATTCCCAGGACTGCTCATGTATGTGATCAACGAACTATAACAGAAAGAAAAAAAGTAAGGAAAAGGAGAAGAAAGAATAACAAAAACACGGACGGAATGAAAAGAATGATAATTAATCAAGAAATAGGATTATGCTTATGCGTACGTACAATTATATATAAAGGGTTTCGTTTCCTATTTATTAAAAAATTCAAAAAAACAAGGTTTCGTTTCAAATCGGAATTAATTACCGCTAATTTCATGGATTCATTAATGAATTAATTTAAGGATTTTATGATTATCATTTATTACCCCATGAATATTACAATTAAATATAATAAATTTCAAATAAAACTAATTTATTACTGCTATCAAATAAAATTCATATAGAACTAATCTATTAGGATAGACCCAACAATTTTCATAAAAAACTAAGCCTACGATCGGATCGCCTGGGGATTAAAATTACTCTTCGAAGATCAAATAAAATCAACGAACTATAACAGAAGAAAAGTAAGGAAAAGGAGAAGAAAGAATAACAGAGACGGACGGAATGAAAAGAATAATAATTAGTCAAGAATAATAATGGATTAATTAATGAATTAATTACAGTTAATTAATGGTCTCAATTATGGATTAATTAATTACAAATAATTTTTTAGCGATTAAATTTCAAATAAAATTTCCCTAAATGTCAATTAAGATACCTCCAACAAATTTCATCAAAAAACTAACCTATGATCATCTAGGAATTTAGGATTACGTATAATACTTTTTAAATAAAATAATAACCTAAGAGCACCTATGGATTAGAATTACGTATATCAAATTTCATCTAAAACTAATTTAAGATGTCCTACGAATCGAGATTACCTGATCTCCACCGTAACACCCCCAAATTTCTAACAATTTATAAAACATTCTTATAATAAATAATTGTCAAAATTCATGTTTTATACAATTATGATACTAAAAAAATATAACTACCTAAAGATTAAGACACACCCAATAAAATTGCATACACAACAAATCTACAACTGCCTAGGGATTAAGATTACATATAAGGATTATACCCAAATTTCATATAAAAGAGATAACCTACAAAATCTAGCGATTAGGATTACATTACCAAATTTCACATGAAATATAATCTAAAAATACATAGGGATTAGGATTACATATACCAAATTACATATAAATATAACCTATAACTCTCTAGGGATTAGGATTACAATTAATTAATTCCAAAGAAAATTATAACCTAAGAGAACCTATAGATTAGGATTACCCAATAAAAGTTTCATGCACAATAAATCACAACAAATCTACAAGTAACAAATCTACAACCACCTAGAAATTAGGATTACCCAATAAAAGTTTCATACACAACAATTCTACAACCACCTAGAAATTAGGATTACCCAATAAAAGTTTCATATACAACAAACCTACAACCACCTAGATTAGGATTACTTGGTCTCCGTGTTGGCTACCTTTTAGAAGAAAAGTGATTGGTGGAAGAAAAATAGTTGGTAACCAAAGAAAAATAATAATAAAATAAAAGTTTGAAGTAAGAATAGAGAAAGTAGAGGAGAAGAGAAATGGAGAAATGGAGAAATGCTAAGGATTGGAAAATGGTTTGGTTTGGATAGGTTGACTTCTATTTATAGCTGAAATTTTAAAACTGGGACATTAATAACGGTCATCACATTTAATCCAATTATAAAAACTGTAGTTAAAGTTTTAAATATTATTAATGATTATAAAAATAAACTGAAACATTAATTATAGGTAACGATCATCACATTTATTTTGATTATAAAAACTGCATGTAAAATTTTGAATATTACTAATATATTAATGGTTACAAAATTAATAAAAATAATTATCATCATAACTAACCATAACTACTGAGCGTTATAACTACAATCACCACTAATTAAGGTTACACCTTTAAAGTCAACTTATGACACACTATCAGCAATCAATGCCTATAATCCCATACATAAGGGTACATATTATCATTATTATTATTATTATTATTATTATTATTATAAATTACTATTAATTTTCTGGGATATTACATTCTACCCTCCTTAAAAGAAGTTTCGTCCTCGAAATTTAAAAAGTTTGAGCTTCTCAAATTAACTAAAAGGCATAAGGTTAAAGTTAATAAAAATATGATGTATTACATTCTACCCTCCTTAAAAGAAGTTTCGTCCTCGAAACTTAAAATCTCTTTTTTCTTTCTTTTGAAACCCCCTTATAGAAAGTAAGCAAACTACAAAGAGTCATGCATAACTAAGCAAACAAGACAACGTAGAATACAATAAATTCAAAACACTATAAATTAATGAATTGTTAACTTTAATCAAGCTAGAAAAAAAGTTTCTGAATATCTTCTTTAAACAAATAGAAAATTTTATTGCATATATTATCTTTCATTTGCTAGAAATTTTTAATCAATGCAAGAACAACACTAAAAGAAAGCTAATAACTTTTATTAAAATAAGAACGAGTTACTAAAGGTAACGTTAAAAAGAATTAAAGAATAATATTAATAATAATTTTAAATCACAAAATAATTCCAAACATATAATCATCAAATTTTCAAAAATATTTAAAGGATAAGAAAAATAACCCTTCACTACCCACCTCTCTCGATTAATTTATTTATCTTATCTCCTATTATTTTATTTCCTAATTTTTTTATTTATTTTTTTTGTATTTATTCAACTCAGGGATCTTTGATCCTTTGAGTCAGTATCAAAAGCAAATCCCAGGTCGAAGCAGGGGCTCTGATACCATATTGTAACACCCCCAAATTTCTAACAATTTATAAAACATTCTTAAAATAAATAAATTGTCAAAATTCATGTTTTATACAATTACGATACTAAAAAAAATATTGCGGAAGCTAATTGTCGAACTCGGCAAGTGTACATTTTACGTTTCATAATAAAGTGATAAGTAAGTATTCTCCACAGGGATTGTAAAATCCAATTTAGACGTGATTGGTGACGTGTTAGGTGTTGACACGTGTCACATTTTTAAACTCAGAAGCATCTGAAGCCCTAATCCCTTAGTTTTGCGTTTGTGATTTGATATAAAAAATAAATCAAGATTTGATATGTGATTTAAATTAAAAAATAATTTTTTTTATTTTTATTATAATTTTTTTTGGTTTGTGATTTAAATTAAAAGTAACAATTATTGTTAGAGGTAGTTATAGTTACAACCTTATTTTTTTTACAACCTTTTACAACCATATCTTAACACCGTTGATTTCCGCCAATCAACGGTTACGATTTTTCCAAATTAAACTTATTAATTAATTATTAATTCACAATAAATGATAACCGTTGATTGACGGAAATCAACGGTGTTAAGATATGGTTTTAAGAGGTTGTAAAAAATAGGTTGTAAGTATAACATTCCTCTTATTATTAATAAGGAAAAAAATAAAGATTTAATTTGTGATTTAAACTCAAAAATCTATTTGTAAAATCTGTATTAATAAAAGAAATAAATAAATAAATATTCTAAATCTCAAAGGAAATTATCTTTTTTCTTAAATTGATTATTCATAAGTAACAAAATCTAAATCAAGTGTTCCAAAGAGTAAAACCTAAAATTCACGCTTACCAAAAAAAAAACTAAAATTCACAAGCAAAACACCATTTAAATTAAATTAAATTAAAGATTAAGTATTTAAACAATACAATAGGAAGTGAGAAACAAACAAAGCTTTTTTCTTCAACGTTATCTCTCTCTCATATCTCGGTACAGTCGATTTTCTTATCATAAATTTTATTTATTTTTCTGGTGCGGTTTAGTTTTGAGCTTTGGTTATGGTGGATAATCGATTCTTGGTTTGTGTTAATTTTTGTTCTTTGTTTTGTGATGTAATTTGATTTGATTGAGATTTAAATTCTTATTAAGTTGAAATTATGTATCCGGATGCTGTGAAAATCATGTATACTCGAATCAGGATATTTTGTCGGTTCTTGATGTATAAGATTTGGGTGTCCATCTTTTGAATGCCATGCTTGATTTTCTTGATATGCTGTGAAAATCATATACCTTTAGTTTTGATGCCATGCTTGATTTTCTTGATATGCCGAAACATGTTATATCTTCTCTGTTTGAGCATGGATTCAAACGATAAGTCTCGCTTTTTTTTTTTTTGGTGAAATAAGTCTCACTTTTTACTTGTTCATTATCATGGATAATCCTAACCATCTAAAATTTATTGATACTTTTGTTGATGATTTCCTTGGACCCTAACAACCAAAGGAAGTGATTAAATAGCATATATATATCATGCCAAATGCATACATCTGACACATTTACAATAGCTGCGTAATATTATTTATTAAATATTGTTTGTGTGAAGGATATTTGTAAAAATATTATCCAAACAAAACTGATACCAGTTGGTTACGCCAGTTTGATATACCAATGGTCGTTGGCTTGTCTTTGTGGGCTCTATCTCAGTAAAGGCTGGTTGGTTTGATATGTCGATAAATAGAAAAGATCCCTATTCCTAATGAGGGAGAAGAGGACGTCAAAGAAAAAACCAGAGACACGATGGAGTTTCTTCTGAAAATTTGGCTTGTCATAATAAATTCTTTTGAATTAATTATATATACTTTTAAAAAATATTTTTTTGTCTTTTAATGTATAAACTTTGTATATTTCTTAAATTGATTATACATATATAATCAAGTTCAAAATCAAATTTGAAAAAAGGAAACATTGAAAAATGGTTTCAAGTGTGAACAGAAAGTGGATATAGAAGGAAATAACGACACATCAGCAAAGTTTCAAAATAATGATTTTATCACACAGACAAGATTATAACACTACATCATGCTATATTATTCTTTTATCACACAAACACTCTATATTAAGAAGCAATATAATATTGCTTACAAAAAAAAAGCAATATAATATTGATATGAATATTGACATAATATATGTTTTTTTATTAAAAAAACAGATATTAAAAATAAAATATATTAATACTATTTTCTCTCTTTAAGTCCTTACAATTTTTTTTTGGTAAAATATTATATAAATATTTGTGACATTATATGTTCTAAAAGAATAAATTATTAAGTATCTATAAATTTTAATGAGTTGGATGTATAATTCTTCAAAAATCACAATCACTGTTAAAATCTTTGTGTTAATTATGCTCTTACATCAAAAGAGTAAAATTTTAATTTCTTTCATATGCATTAAATTAAAATTTACATTTTTATGGTTATTAAGTTTTTCTATTTTGCTTACCAAAAAAAAATCTATTTTTTTAACCGAATAATATTTGTCATTTTCAATTTTGTTATTTAATTTTAAAATTTAAAATTTAAATTCTTTTGTATTAATTATACATACTTTAAAAAATAATTTTGTTCTCTTTTATTTTATAATTTGTATACATTTTTTAAATTGATTATACATGCATATTTAAAACATTTATATTAAATATTTTCTTAAAAATACTTGTATGGAAGTTTTTTATCTTTATATATTATTCTTTAAAACGTGTATGAAAATAGTTTGAATTTAAAATACTTGTACTAATTACCGTTGATTATTCCACTGGGTGAATGGGTGAACAAAGACTGATACGTTTTTTTTTTTTTGAATAAATGATGTGGCTCTGGCAAGTTATGTTTTTCAAGCCAAAAACAATAGGAATTTAATCATAAAATAGCATGTTTAGTTTATTAATTACTTTTATTATTTAGTTTTTAATTTTTTGTTTATTTCTAATTTTTTATATGATTTTTATAGGTTAAAGTGTGAAAGAGATTCGAAAATTTGAAAAACAAGGAAGGGAAGACCGCGCGAGAGACCAAACAAGGCGCCAGAGGGTCGCGCCAATATTGAATTGAATTGAAATTTGAATTCAAAATTTGGATTCAAAATTTGAATTCAAATATATTTTAATTTAATTATTCCGTTATACGTAATAAGTTGTAATTTAATTATTCCGTTATATGTAATAAGTTGTAATTTAATTCTTCTGTTACATGTTTCACCAAAGGGGCATTTTCGTAAATTGTGAGGAAACCCTAATTGTTGGCTATATAAGGGGGTCCTCTTCACACATTCCCCACACATTCCATTCAAACACTTTTGGAGAGAAACTAGTCGTCGTGCTCAAAGTATTGTTCTTCGTTCTTCATCTTCTTCTTCTTTTTCTTTCTCCTTTGTAATTAGTTTATGTTTTCTTTTTGGAGATCAGTCATGTCAATGGTTGGCTAGATCTCTCTTTATTGTAGTCATGGTCACGAGCCCTATGTGAACACTTGTTATAATGGATTGATTTATGCTTTTTCATTTATATAATTATCTTTATCATTACTCTGCGCGAAATTTCTATTTTCTTTATTAGAATTGATCAATCTAATAGTAGATTATAGTCTGAGGGTTAGAACCCTAGATAGGAATATTGGGGTTTTGATCTTGAAAGGGGGTAAGATAACGGTTCGTATGCATGCTAGGAATAGATGTGTATTGAATTGCGAATGCCTAAATTATTGAGTTCATTGCTTAATACCATGAGAAACATTGCAAGGAATTGGGGTTCCAATTGGGTTTAAAGGGTTAACCTTGCAAGGAATTGAAGGTTGACTATTAATATTTTTTAGATAATAATTTATCCGAGTAATTTTATAAATGAATATTGTAAATCAATCCAGAGTAAGAAGCGAGATTCATTTGGTAAGTGTATCCTGGCTACAATGCTTTTCTCATATTTCTTTTACAAATCAATTTTCATTTTTGTTTTCAATTTTATTCCTCATCCCATAAAAAATCCCAAAAATAAGTCTTTACTTTTAATTTCCCCCCAAATCGACATTATTTGCGACAACTCTTTTGAACTCTTCCATTCTTTAAGAGAAAGTTTATTTGATATTTGATCTTAATCCCTGTGGAGACGATACTTTACTTACTTCTATATTACTTGTGCGATCGGTACACTCGCCGGTGAGCATCAATAAATTTGACTGATACATCTTCTGCACTGCTTGAACAGGTTTTGAAGGAAATAGTTTGAATTTGATGGCTCCTCCTAGTTCGGCTCCTGCAGTATCTATTGAACCAGAGTTTTGCCCTCAAGCAGTGATCGACTGGTACAAATTAACAGGATCAACAGATTATAGGCGAGGTGGTGGGAAAAGAGATCTGTCCTTAAAAGCAAAGCAACATCTATGTGCTTTGGGTTGGAATTTGTGGTACATTGATAAGCAAGGTAGAAGGGAATTGCGTTATACATCACCCATCAGTGGCAGGAATCATGTTTCTCTCAGAAAGGCATGCGAAAGCTGCATAAGAGAGGGAGGTTGTGGGCCTGAAAATGTTCCCTTGATTCTGAAAACAACAAAGGGTCTTCAAGTTAAGCGTGATCATGATCATGAGCCTTCAACTACAGCCATTTCATTATCTTCTGCACAGCCACAGGAGCAACTAAGAAGATACATGAAACCAAGTGCAAGAGAGTATCCAAGGAAATTCAAGAAACCAAGTGCAAGAGCGCATCCAAGAACATGCAAGAAAAAAGAAAGGGAGTCATTTGATGATGATGATGATGATGAGGTGGTGGATCACTCTCAACCCACGAGTCAGCTTGATCAGGCCTCTTCCATTACATTCATTCCATCTTCTGCTCAAGCACATGAGGTACCAAGAAAACGCAAGAAACAGATGGCTGAGCCAAGAAAATGCAAGAAACAGAGGGCTGAGCCAAGCAAATCCAAGAAAAGACAAAGGGAGTCATGTGATGATGGTGATGATGATGAGTGGAATCCAACCAGGAGTTCCATACGTGGTAAAAGATGTGAAGTCTTACGATCAAGGAAAAGGGTGAGGCATGGAAGATCATTGCTGGATTGCCAAAGGGAAGCCTTGAGTAGTTCACAACAAAAAAATCATCATGTTATGCAGAAAGACAATGACAGCATCTGTTCTATATGTCGTTATGGTGGTGAATTGATACTCTGTGATAGATGCCCATCCTCATTCCATCTCAGCTGTATAGGTCTTGAGAAAGTTCCTGATGGTAATTGGTTTTGCCCACCATGTTGCTGCAAAATATGCAACAGACCAAAATATGGAGAAGATTGTGCAGATAATAGTATCCTTGTTTGTGATCAATGTGAGCACAAATACCACATTGGGTGCCTAAAGACTAGAGGCTTTACCAGTAACTTGGAAAACCACCCTAATAAGAATTGGTTCTGCAATGCTAATTGTGATAACATATTTTTCAGTCTACAAAAGCTGATAGGGAAACCAATTCCTGTGGGTAAAGATAATCTTAATTTGATATTGTTGAAGACCTTGAAAAATGATAACCATGGAGATCTTACTTCTAAAGACCTTGAGCGCATGAGTCAAATTGAAAGCAAGCTAAATGTGGCTCTTGGAGTATTCCATGAGTGTTTTATTTCAGCTATTGATATTCTCACTGGGAGAGATATCATACCAGATGTTATATTCAGTAGAGGTTCAGAACTTAATGGTTCCAAGTTTCGTGGGTTCTACACAGTGATTTTGGAGAGGAATGACCAAGTGATTTCTGCTGCCACCATAAGGATTTATGGTCAGAAGGTTGCTGAGCTACCATTTGTTGCCACCAGGAGGGAGTTTCAAAGACTTGGAATGTGTAAAATCTTGATGAATGAGCTTGAGAAGCAGTTGACTCACTTGGGAATTGAGAGGATGATCTTGCCTTCCTCTCCTAGTGTGATAGACACTTGGACAAACTCATTTGGCTTTGCAAGGATGACAGATTTGGATAAGTCTCAATTTCGTGACTATACTTTTCTAGACTTCCAAGACACCATTATGTGCCACAAATTATTGATTGATTTTTGATTAATTATTTAAACTCATTTGATTGATTTGTGATTAATTTTTTAATAGTGTCGCCCATTCTGCATGTGTGATATATAAAATGGTCTTGTATTGATTGTTACTTAGAATCTAATAAATAAATATTAGACTGAACCTCTCTATAAATAAAGAAATATTGAATAAGGAAAGAATTCTTAGTCCACCAAACCATCAAGTCTAATAATTAGATGAAATAATTGACAATGCAAGATGAAAGATCTATACTGAAGAAGACAAGAGATAATATGCTATTTCATTTGCCTTTAGGGAATTGAACATACCTTGCATGTGCATGTAAAATCTACCATAAGCAGTGTTTCCAGGCTTATTTCTGTATCAAAACATATCGTTGTATGACCAGTGCTACCACTGCATAAGAAAACATGAAATCATAGTAACTTAAAGTTGGCTATCACTTTCTTCAGATATCCTCCCACTAATTCGATGGGTTACAACACGTCAACCAAAATAAAATTAAATAGATTTTATTGTAAGGGATTCTCATATGGGGTTCATCTGAGTTTCTACCTAAATTTTCTTAAGAAAGTTTTTAGGAGTTTAGAAAACATTAGAAAAACATAAGTAACTTCATGACATTGGCACACAAAGCTAAGAGAGTCAAGAGAAAGAAACACAACAAGCATCATAGGAAGCTATTGCAGAGAGCAAGATTTTAGTTCACCTGCACTGAAGGTCAAGAGGACGCCATGCAAGACCCCAAACATTATTATGATGAGCATTGGAAATTTCAATTCATAGTGTATCATTCTTGTAAAATACATTAAAAGTAACAATCACAATTAGGAAGACCTACTTGATAAGATACCCAGATTTCAGTAAAAATAATTCAAACAAGCACGGACAAATTACCAGCTATAACATCACAGGTCCATCAATAGAAATAGAAAAGACAGAGACAAATGCCTATTAAGGGTTCATGAACTTAGTGCCTTGGAGTTATGGTTTACCAACCTTTATATTTGATTCTTTGAAGTTGTTAACACGAAGTTGCTGTTTTGATTCCATTTGAGACAACACAATATTTTTATGCCCATGGCTGCATGACACAAGTATTAATCTGTAAACAGAAACAGGAAATGAAACAGTAGACAATAACACCTGCTTTTATACTCACAATGAGCAAAGCTCTCACCCTGTTCTAGCATCCCAAAGTTTCACACGAATGACCTTCCAACCTGTATTGTGAAAATCAAATGGGGTATGTATCAACAATGAAAGAGCACAGTTCATACTAATAATGATGCAACAAATTAAATTCCATCTTGCTCAAAATGCAGCCAGACACTTGCAAGTGAAATTCTAGGTTAAGTCATTTTTTAACTACATTAAACCTTTTTAACATGAGAGGAATCAAACAACAAATATTGTTTAAGAAATCAACTCTTCAAACTGTTTAACAATATACTTGAAACAAGTTACCAAGGGCACGATTAATTCCATGTAAAGGGTTATAATTCAACTGTGATATATCTTACCCAAGAAACAACTCAGACCTATAGAACCACAAACGATTTGTCTGTTTGAAGAGAGCCCGTCACCACCTTCACCATTTTCCTGGCGTCCTAATCCTCGCCAAACATGAACACCAAATATGAGAAACATATTTGGTTGGAATTCAACTAGAACAGTGGCATAAGGATAAAAGAAATTGTTGGATATAAAACCAAATATAAAGAAAATATTGATGTGTGACTGGATGCAGATACAAGATAAAGTAAATATTATTCTAATCAAAATCTGTCTACGGTTGAGTTGAGATATATCAACAGCATATATGGAACTTGATGGAGTATTAGTCATAGTCATTTGATTTATGTAGGTTGAGCCATCCTTGTTCAACAAATATTAATAAATTTAGGTGTAAATTCTTTTGTTCGCTGACTAGAGAGTGAAATATTTCAAATAAACAAAACTGTAGTATAGGGATGATTATATAGCCTAGTATTTCGAAAGCTCAAAGGATATTGGATTTGAAGTTCAAAAACAAATTTACTTGCTGAGAGTAGGTACCTGATCAAAAGTTAGACAATATGAGAATCTGTCCATGACTCTTTCAGAAATGGATTATGTGATTATGTTACCACCAATCCTTATGCATTCAATGTGAGAAATCTTCCCCCAATCTTTGCCATTGGGTTTCCGGCAATGCTGATTGAGTGACCCACAATTTCCCCGAATATATAGAGTTGAAATGGATTTGGGCAAACCCTCCTCTGGTAAGCATTGGAGTCTGGGACAGTAACCAAGACACAATCTTGTAAAAGAGGAGAGGTGGCAGAGACCCTTATAGTCTAGTTTCTTAAGATCCGGACAATTAAGGATAGATAGAGAAGCAAGAGAGACTGGCAGCAACCCTTGATCAGGAAAAGACTCCACATCCATTGTTGAAATATGCAAACTAACTAGAGAATTGCTGGTTCCCAAAGCCCATTTCAGTGAGGGCATAAGTTTGGAGCAATTGGAGAGATACAAATGTTTTAGGTTTGATGGCAAACCTCCATCACCAAATGACTCAAGTAGTGGACAATCATTTATTTCTAGGTCAGTCAGAGATGGAAGGAGGTGCATGAGTCCGGGCAATGATTTTAAATTCTCCAACTTTTCAACTTGAAATCGCTCTAGCCTGGGTGCAGAGAATCCTCCTTTGGGAAATGACACAAATTTAGGACACTGTTCAATAGACAGATACGTGAGATTATGGCTATGCTCCTGTGATAGGATCTCAAGATTACTACACTTTTTCAAAGTGAGCAAACGGAGTTTTGGGAAGAAATCCAGCGGCAAGGTCCTTAGAGTGTCACAACTACCGGTAATGAACAATTCTACAAGGAAATTGTAGAAATGATGTCGGGGAATATTCACATTTGGGCAATCTTCAATGAGTAACTTTTCAAGACAGGTATGAGAAATGGTGTGCCCAATCCTTTCAAGCAACGATTTTTTCATATAGCGTCCACCAATGCTGAGAATTTTCAAAGTAGGTGGATCATGATCAAATCGCACCTTTCCACAATTCCATACATCTAATTCTTCAATGGCTGGAGCCCATGGAACAGAAGCCACAAGATGTTTGCAATTATAAATTTTTAGTTTCATTAAAGAAGTAAGCTGCTTTGGCAAGTCCCCTTTAACCTTGGGACAATTCACTATACAAAGCTCTCGAAGACGTGGAAAAGAACTAGTAACAAATTTACATTCCCATTCTTCCCATCCATCCATATCCTCGAGGATTAAGGTTTCCAGGAATTGAAATGAAACAATAGAAGAAGAGCTACTCCCATAAAACTCGGCACCAATAACCACTATCCCACGAAGTAAACTCGCAAACTGTATCGAGTTTACGCTTCTGGTCACCCTCATCGTTCCCGCTTCACTGCAAACTCGCTTTTGGCACTCAAACGGTAGAAGCTTCGTGTTTTTTGGCAAACTCTTAAACTCTTACGAGTTTAACGGTTTCAAGAAAATGGATAAAAACCCATGGACACGAAAATTTTACCCGAAACCCAAAAAACCCATGGCTTTTTTTAACACAAAAAACCCTAATACCCGGTTTCAGCCGCCACCTCCTTGCTCAGTGAGAGACGACGTCGCGACTCCTGCTCCACCGTCTTCTCCGACGTGCTTCGTCGTCATCCTTCCGCTTCTCCGCTTTCTTCTCTTCCAATTTCTCCACGGAGGGCTCTGTGGAGGATTTGGGAGCCCCGGAGTCATGGGAGTATAACTAACATAACTCTGAATATGGATTTTAAGTAAAACATATTTGATATTTTGTTTTGGATTTTGATCTTTTGTGCTATGGCTTTATGTGTTTGAGATAGGATGTGATTATGATTATTGTATGACATTATTTCGCTGGTTGGTTGAATTAAATTTGCTTATTATATTACTTTATATGCATATAAATATTTATAAATATAATTTGTATCTCGTGTTACGATTCTACGATCCGTGTTACGATTCTGCGATTTACGATTTTGGTTCACCCTTCCGAGTTTTGCATAGACTCTCGAGTTTGACAACCTTAGTTGTATCCCTATATCCTTGGAGCACTTTCCTTAACACCCAAAATCTACTTCCGAGATATGAGTAAAGAAATGGTAGGACTTTAACGTTTCATTAGAACTTCAAAATGATACTTGAAGTTTAATGGAAGAGTAAGTAAATGTAAAAGAAAAGAAAACAAGAATAAATAAGGAAGAAGAAGAAATGGAGAGGAAGAGCAAGAAAAGTGATTTGAGTCCAGAAAAGGAATGGGGTTAGGTTATTGGTTTTAAGAAAATCAAAAAATTATTATTTTACCCTTTTTATTTACTACGAAGAGTTTCATTAACAAAACAACTTGATCATAAGTCTCATAAAAAAATTACAAGTCATAAGTCATAATTGATTGCTGGAAGCTTAGGTTTCTATTTTCTTTTTTCTTTTTATACCTACCCTAATTACCTTTTTGAAGCTAGTTGGCCCCCGGAATCCCCACAAACTTCAAGTCTTCAACTATTTGAGCCGGCCATGAGACTAATCTCGAGACGGAGCTTAATCACAGTTAAAGCTTCTGCCCCTCCACTCACTAAGCCTGTGTTACCAAGTGAATTACACTCATTGGATTGAATGTTAGGTTTTAGAACAAAAACAAAGCAAAATTATAGTCAAAGTGCATAAAAATGAACGAGTGTATATAAAACCGGAACAAAAGCACAAAAATAGAATAATCAAAAGAGGACCTATGAAACCCTTATCTAAATCTTAGAAAAGCAAAAATGGAGCAATAGAATATTAAATAAGATGTATTCAAAGCACTCCTTATATTCCATTTTTTTTTTAAACTATTTAAGCTATTTGCATTTTCAATTTTTTAGGAGAAATGAAGGTAAGCAAGCACTAAAAACAAGCATTTAAATTATTGACACAACATCCATGTTGTCTATCTTAACCACATACAAATAGAAGGTATGTTCTTCCATTTCCATCCTAATAACCTGAAAAGGCTTGGAAGGAGAACTCCGTCAACTTCTTCTGCAAAATAACCTTTCAGAAAAAAATTACAATGAATATTCCCAGTCATATTCAGTAAAGAGTCAAATCAGTTATTGAAGAAATGATGTATAAATAGGTCTCAAAATAAATGGTTTATGATGGTTAAAATACAAGGTTCGTAAACTGTCCCTATCATATGTTTTTCCAAATCTCAATGATTTTCCAAACTATAATGAACAGTGATACCACCAAGAAAGACCCTATGATAACCACAAGCAATGCAATGTGAACAAGTCTAGGAAGTAACTTCTAGCTGTGAGTCTTTCATAAGCAAGAATATCATCGTATCAGCATCTGCTGTAATTTATTCATTGTATTTCTTGACATCAGACCCCTATCCACTAAATGATCCCAGAAGATCTGTGACACTTTGTTTTCACTAGCATTAGGAGCAAGAAAGCATTTATAGATTCTGACTGTGATCATCAACCTCTTTCTAGCCATCTCTTCTAACATATCTGAGGCAGCACTTGCCTTCCCTGCTTTCCAGTAAGCATAAGCGAGACTGGTGCAGATAATACTGTCACCTGACACACCCTTCCCTTCCATATGATTGAATAACTTTTCAGCATATTCAATCCTTTCTATCTTGCATAACTTTCTTATCAATGCCCTGTATACCGAAACATCAAGACAAATACCTTTACTCAGAAACTCATCTGGCAGTGCTAAAATTGCATCCATGTTGTCGTTCTTGCAGTAGCCATCAACAATCCATGAGTATGTGCAATAACTGGGGGAAAACCCAGTATCAAGCATGCTAAACAATAGCTCCTTGGCACTTTCCAGCTCACTCATCTTGCAGAACCCATGAATCAGTGCCTTATATGTAAATGGATCAGGCTTTAGTCCAGCTTCTAACATCTTATTCTTAAATTTCAAAGCAGATTTCAGATCCCCTATCTTGCAGTAAGCATTTATCAGGGTGTTACACGTGATATTGTCAGCTTGAACTGTTCTTTCACTCATCTCATTCAAGAGCTTGTTTGCATCTTTTATCCTGCCATCTTGACAGAGTTTGCGCAAAATTGAATTATAAGTAACAACTCCAGGGTACAATCCCTTAGCCTCCATCAGCTCACGCATTTTCAAAGCTCGCTCCAGTTCATTCGTTTTACAATAACCATCAATCAACGTAGTATATGTCACATGATTGGGAGCTGCACTTTTAATTTCACTAAACATCCTCATAGCTTCTCTCATCCTACCTTCTCTGCAAAATCCATAAATAAGAGAATTATAACTAACTATATCAAGATCTATTCCCTCTCTTTCCATTCTGTCCTGGATGGATAAAGCATCATAGTGCATACCTTTCTTGCAATATACAGATATCAAAGTATTGTACGTGAAAATATCAGGAAGTGCACCCTTTACTTCCATCTCATTTAGTAACTGTTCTGCCCTCTCCACATCTCCTGATTTGGAACAAGCATGGATTAAACAATTGTAAATGTAGATATTGGGAACAACCCCATCTTGAACCATTCTCTTGTGAATCTTCCAAACCATGTTAGTAACCCCATCATTCACCAAACAATTTAAAAGCACAGTACAAGCATGCAAATGGGGCTTGACTTTATATAACCTCATCTGTTCAAAAACTTGAATTGCATCCTGGGTCATCTTTGACTTTGCATAATGTATCACAAGCCAGCTCAAAACATGTGAATTAACTTCTGGGTCGTCATGAATCCTAACCAAAGAGCTCAAAACCGAAGGAGATGAAAGAAAATCCTTGTGGGCAATTTTGTCAAGCATCTGTTGTGCAGTTTTGAAATGTTTGTGTTTGGTGAGTATGTGAATCATGGTCCATGAACATTGCAAGGAGTGGCTAAAATGTGGGATGGAGGAAACCCATTTGAAGAATGGGAAGGAATAAGATGGCCCATAACCATAAAGTGAGAGATGCAAAAGCACATTGTGTATGGTAGTGGAAGTGAGAGCAGAGCCATTATTTGCATTCAACAAATTGCCCCAATGACCCTTGACAACAATTGCACACACACTCTCAATAAATTGGCTCTTCTCAACCAAAACCATGTCTATTACTATCATCCATACGCTCTACCATTTGACCAAGAGAACTTAATGGATATACAAATGAGTATAATAGTTTTTAGGTGCTATGTTTGGTTTTCCTTCTTTTTGTTTGCATCGGACACTGGTCATGCGTGTATTCCCAACCTCGGATCCTAAAAAGTGGCATTTCTTATCAAAACATCATCTATAAAATAGTAATAAAAAAGGTTGAATTATTGTGTAAATACTTGTATAAGACGAGATTATTTTGGAGTTAAAAATAAAAAAATAAAAGTTATTTTAGTAAAATTCGTAACATGAAGAGGAATGTGAAATTTTTAAAATATCTTTTATTTTTAATCTTAAATCCCAAAACGATAGAAGATGAATGCAAGTCCTCATAATTCAACCACGAAATTCTTAATTCTTGGATTGATTAAAGAGCATTTAACTTAGTATGGCTAAGTCAAAATTCATAATTAAAATAAAAAAATGAAGAACAGAATAGAGAAAAAAAAGAAAATTATATTAATCTCTAAACTATAAAAACAATTTGAGAAAATTTAACGAAAACTAAAACTATGTCATTTTAAGTTGTTTGAGATATATCACGTGAGAAACACTTTTTCCAACTTTTAAATAGGTTATCATAGGTTTCTAATGTATTCTTCTTCTTTTTTGGTACATAATTTCTAACGGATTCTTAATTTGTCATGAATTATGATTGTAAAATTTTTTCAGTTAGTTAGTGTTAATTGATTGATGCTGTTTAGACTCCGTTAATGAATTTTGTTTTTCTTTCTATGCAATTGATTATAAATCGATATTTAGTCGATTATATCAATAAAGATACTATACTTTATTGCTGGTTGTTAATTAATCGATTATATAATCATTTAATCGACTAACAAAGGGGAAATTAGTGTATAGTTTTGGGATAAGGGTAAAATGGTTATTTTTTAATTAATAAGGGATAAAAAGGTCAAAAAGGCATGTATTAAATTTTTATATCTATCCACGAAAAAAGATTCTTATAGTTGCATTTAGAATACTATCTGTATATGTTTTATATAGTTAGACAGTAAACATAAGGGGAAAAAAATATGTTGGCAGGCTAACGCACTCATGTGGCAGACGGGTAGGCCAGCCCTCCGGGCCTCGCCCATTTTGCCACCTCCTGTTAGCATTTTGTATAAGCAAGTAGTAGCATTTAATCTTACTCGTTTTTTCAAATGATTAGAAGTTAAAAAATTAGAAGTTATTTTTTAAACTTTTTAGAAAATATTAAAGCTACTTTTTTTAGGTTTTAGTTTTTTTAAAAAATTATATAATTATTATAAGCTTCTAAATATATTTTTTAATTAAGAAATACCTTTTTAAAGCCAACTATTCAATAGATTGGAAACATGTAATCATAAATAGCATCAAATCATTCTTTCTGTAAAATTTATTTTTTTTAAGCTTCAGCAAAATAATGTTTGGTTTATTTAATTTTTTGTCGGGCCGAAATTAATTGGTCCTAATAGGTATAATAATTAAGCCCGATAGACATTATATTAATAAATATTATTAATATGCTAAACGATTTTCCATGCAGAAAGAAAGGAAACCATTGAATGTTGAATTGTTTTCCCACACCTATCAAGTTTAAAATTCAAATTTAAAAAATTTGAATTTTAAATATTAAATATTTTTCACCCAATAAGCATAATAATAAATTATTTATAGGCTTTTCACCCAAAAAAAAAATAAAATTATTTATAGGCTTAACAATTTTCCATAAGAAAGTATTGGAAAACATTGAATGTTGAACTCTTTTCTCACTTATCAAGTTCAAAATTCAAATTGAAAAGTTACTAAAAAAGGAAACATTCAAAATGGTTTCAAGTGTGAACAGAAAGTGGATATAGAAGGAAATAACGATACATCAGCAAAGTTTCAAAAGAATGATTTTATCACACAAACAAAACTGTAACGCTACATTATGCTATATTATTCTTTTATTACACAGACACTCTATATTAAGAAGTAATAGAATATTGCTTACCAAAAAAAATATATATATATAATATTGATATGAATATTGACATAATATATGTTTTTTAATAAAAAAATTGATATTAAAAATAAACTATATTAATACTATTTTCTCTCTTTAAGTTCTTACAATTTTTTTTGTTAAAATATTATATAAATCTTTGTGAAATTATATGTTCTAAAAAAATAAATTATTAAGTATCTATAAAATTTAATGAGTTGGATGTATAATTCTTCAAAAAATCACAATCACCAGTAAATTTTTTGTGTTAATTATGCTCTTACATCAAAAGAGTAAAATTTTAATTTCTTTCATATGCATTAAATTAAAATTTACATTTTTATAGTTATTAAATTTTTCTATTTTGCTTACCAATAAAAAAATCTATTTTTTTAACCGAATAATATTTGTCATTTTCAATTTTGTTATTTAATTTTAAAATTTAAAATTTAAATTCTTTTGTATTAACTATACATACTTTTAAAAAATAATTTTGTTCTCTTTTATTTTATAATTTTTATACATTTTTTAAATTGATTATACACGCATATTTAAAACATTTATATTAAAAAATTTCTTAAAAATACTTGTATGGAGATTTTTTATCTTTTTATATTATTCTTTTAAACGTGTATGAAAATAGTTTGAATTTAAAATACTTGTACTAATTACCGTTGATTATTCCACTGGGTGAATGGGTGAACAGTGACTGATACTTTTTTTTTTTTGAATAAATGATGTGCCTCTGACAAGTTATGTTTTTCAAGCCAAAAACAATAGGAATTTAATCATAAAAGAGCATGTTTTGTCTATTAATTGTTTTTATTATTTAGTTTTTCTATTTTTTGTTTATTTCTCATTTTTATATGAATTTTTATAGGTTAAAGTGTGAAAGAGATTCGAAAATTTGAGAAAACAAGGAAGAGAAGACCGCGCGAGAGACCAAACAAGGCGCCAGAGGGTCGCGCCACTATTGAATTGAAATTTGAATTAAAATCGTTTTAATTTAATTATTCCGTTATACGTAATAAGTTGTAATTTAATTCTTCCGTTATACGTAATAAGTTGTAATTTAATTATTCCGTTACACGTTTCACCAGGGAGGTTGTGGGCCTGCAAATGTTCCCTTAATTCTGAAAACAACAAATGGTCTTCAAGTTGAGCGTGATCATGATCATGACCATGAGCCTTCAACTACAGCCATTTCATCATCTTCTGCATAGCCACAGGAGCAACTAAGAAGATGCATGAAACCAAGTGCAAGAGCGCATCCAAGAAAATTCAAGAAACCAAGAGCAAGAGCGCATCCAAGAACATGCAAGAAAAAAGAAAGGGAGTCATTTGATGATGATGATGATGATGATGAGGTGGATCACTCTCAACCCACGAGTCAGCTTGATCAGGCCTCTTCCATTACATTCATTCCATCTTCTTCTCAAGCACATGAGGTACCAAGAAAATGCAAGAAACAGATGGCTGAGCCAAGAAAATGCAAGAAACAGAGGGCTTAGCCAAGCAAATCCAAGAAAAGACAAAGGGAGTTATGTGATGATGGTGATGATGATGAGTGGAATCCAACCAGGAGTTCCATACGTGGTAAAAGATGTGAAGTCTTACGATCAAGGAAAAGGGTGAGTCATGGAAGATCATTGCTGGATTGCCAAAGGGAAGCCTTGAGTAGTTCACAACAAAAAAATCATCATGTTGTTATGCAGAAAGACAATGACAACATATGTTCTATATGTCGTTATGGTGGTGAATTGATACTATGTGATAGATGCCCATCCTCATCCCATCTCAGCTGTATAGGTCTTGAGCAAGTTCCTGATGGTAATTGGTTTTGCCCACCATGTTGCTGCAAAATATGCAACAGACCAAAATATGGAGAAGATTGTGCAGATAACAGTATCCTTGTTTGTGATCAATGTGAGCACAAATACCACATTGGGCCTACCCGGGCTCCTAACTTGAAACTTTAAGTCCCCTAACTTGAAGTATCAAGTGAAAAGTACTCAGAGGTTCTAATATGGGTTCGTCTTTGCTTTATAACTCGGATTTATCGAAAAATCATATCACATTAAATGCTGCCTGTTATTGTACGTTACATATGTTACGTGTCATCCCTTGGTTGGTTTTGGTCTTGCCAAATGACGCAAGATAAAATCATTTCCAGATTTCGAAATTCGAAACGGTAATAGCTTAACAAGCACGTTTCTCCATTTTAAACTTTTCATACATCTCTTCATTTGCTCCTCTTCATTTTTTTCTTCTCTTCTTTTCTCTTCATTTCTTTTTCTTGCTCTTCCTTCTTTAGATGTTCTTCATTTACTCCTCTTCCTTTTATCTTCTCTTCTTTTCTCTTTATTTCTTTTTTTTTGCTCCTTCTGTAGTCATCTTTTTCTTTTTATCCCACCTTTTTCATCGTTGTTGTCGTCTTGCATTCTCACTGAAGTATCTTTCACAGTCTTAGAGACTTGTTTCGTCATATTGACATATAATTTTGTTAAATTTCTCTCGTACACTCATTTCTTGACCTATGTTCTTTAAACTTGTTGGTTGCTGCTTGTATTCTCTATTGCAATTGTATGTATCTTCAGTTATTAAAAGTGTAATGAATACCCAAGGTAGATTAAAAGGTGTTTTAGACCTTTTCGCAGAGCCCCTTTGTTCCCTTTGCCAAATTCCGGGCAAATTAGAGTAACTTTGTGTTCTCGGCCGATTTCTGCTATTGCATTGTCTTTTAATTCAATTTTTGAGTTAAAGTCTAACTATGTCTTTCCTTCTAGGCATGTGCGGAGGAATCACCCCTACCGCTCACTTCCTGCTTCTCGTTTCGCTCTTCCGCCTAACTTGGCTGGCTTAAAATAGGTTAACGAAGAGGCTTTAGGACTTCGTTCATCTTATGAAAATAATTAGGCTTCCCTGCAATTTGCATTAGGTTTGTTATCTCTCTCATGACTTGATAATTACTTCCTTCTGGGTTGAAGTCCCTTGTGAGAATGAAAGGATCTATTCTCCTTCCTGGCAAGGTGGTGAAGCTTTTTTTTTGTGTGTATAAATGTTTGTTCTCGGAAGTGGGAATTCGACTACCCTTTTCCGAGTTCCAGACAGAAGTTTTCCATTATCTTGACATTGCACCTTCTCAACTTCGTCCTAACGGGTAGTGTTTTCTTAAAATATTCGAACTGGTTTGCCAGGCTTACAAGTTCGCATATTTTTCCCGAGTATTTTTTCTGTCTTTTTGCGGTATTTCGCAATGCCATTGAAAATGGGACCAACAACTACGACTGAGTTTCTTTGAAGGCTCGTCTCGGCTTGAAATGGTGTATCATCTTTGAGGATAAATGAAAAAACTTTAAGGAAGATTACTCAAAATTTGTACCGGTGAAGCTCTCTTTTCTACTCCTTCAACTTCTTCTTCTTCTTCTCAAAGTACAATACTTTCTTCCTTTTTCTTGGAGCAAGATGAACTTCCTCGGTTTCCGTTATCTTAGAACCAAGCTCATTATACCCCTTCTGCACAAGTGTTCCTACGTAATTCAAAAAACCTATCGGACAATGAGTTGGAAACTTACAATTGGTTTAAAAGCTTATCCCATCAATTAGCTAAGGAGCATGCAACTATTGCTCCTCAACCGGTTTCAGTAATTGAAAAATAAAACCTGAAACTGAATTTAACATGCATCAAAACCTACTTCGAAGGTAAAGAGTATCAGAGTACAGACCGTTTCTTTGAAATTTAATGTGCTAGAAAAGAAAGTGCTTAACAAGATAAAGTTGAAATCTTCAGATTCAAAATCGAAAATGCTAAAATTTCTTGGTTTATCTTCCAACTCCAAGAATGACTTCCTTACTCGCTTGCTTACAAAGAAAACTTGCAACTAACAAACTGGGAAATTCGTAATAGAAAAAAACCTCTAAACACTATTGAACTGTTCCAAACTTAAGAAAATTTTCTAAAACTTAAAAGCTTAAGTTTCTAGCTAAGCACTCAAAAGTCAAAACTAAATCCAAACTGTAGATCACTAATGCCTTTTCTTTCCTCTTTCTTCATGTGACGGTCCACATCCTTTTCATTTTAGTAGTTGTCATTGCGCTTTTTAATATCTGCAAGCAAGTAGTAAAATATATAAATAAATTACCAAATTATCATTTCTTTTACCATTTTATTATAGTGGGCTATTTTCTTAGATTTTGGGCCACTTTTTACTTGTAATCTAAATCATATTTAGCCCAATCTCAATGCAAAATATAAGTGTTAGACAAACAACTTTTGCCCCTAGCAACTATTTAGATTAACATTAACAATAAAGTAAAATGGTATGAGTTTTATATAATTTATTATCACAAACTACTCATTCATATATCAGTGCGTGTGTTTTAAGCTGAACTCATTTATATTATTTAAGAATTTAATAATTTATAAAAAAGTTTAATTATAAATATTTTTCTAAACAAATACAAAAATATTATTTGTGCAAATTGCAAAATTATTTTCCAAAAGCAAAACCCGGATCAGTACATGAATGTCTTGTCTCAAAAAGAACATGCATGATATTATCCAGGAAAAAAAAGATCTTTACGAATATATATTCTATATACTTCCTTTGTTGAAAGCCGACACGAAAATAGTTGAAGGTAAGGGTGTCGTTGGAAAACGTAAAATAATGAAAACAAGTTTTTAAATATTTCATGAAGTTAGACGTAAAAAACATGTTTTTTCCCTGTTTTTTTCTAATGAAAGAGAAAACTTTACCTTTTTTATATATTTTTTTTCTTTTGACAAGAAAGAAAATCGGATCTCAAACATCGTACTCAATCATTTATTTTTTTTAATTTTTTTCTCGAAGCCACAAAGAAACGAGAAGGTGCCATGTGGATAAAACAAAAAGAAAACGTGCTTAAAGTGGAGGCTCAACCTAGTGCCCTTAGGAATGAAAGAGTGCTTTGAGGAAAAGAAAGATACAAAAAGGTTTTGAGAGATTAGGGCTAACTTAATCCAGTGCATTCTTTGAGATGACATGTCCAACAAAAATAAATGGGAGGGAAAATGGTGCCCCAATTGGAAAAGGAACTATCTTTTGCAGTTATTAATTTAATAATTAAATTTCAACTTAAGCGCCACATGGACCGCCTTTGGATGACACCAAATTTTGGCAGTTAACAATAAACGCCGACAGTACCGCCTCAACATGACAGAAAATGAGGCAGTTTGGTATATTACGCCGTTTGAACTGACGTTGAATATTAATGAATTTTGTCGGTCATTTGAGACGCCTTATGGATGGCTGGTGAAAGGAATTTTCAGGCTGTTTAGACAAAACCGCCTAAGATTATTCTACGGGAACTGCCCATTTTGTTGTAGTATATGGGCTCTAGTTTTGATATCCCACCACCCGAGTTCTTGAAGAATGGGCTCATTATTATGGGCATAGAGGCATTGGGCCAGCGCAGGTTACACCTGGTTGGGCCTACCCGGGCTCCTATAAAGCCACTTAGCCAATTCCTCACTTTTACGTTTTTACCACTTAACTGGACTTGCTAATTTGTTTTTCTACGGACACAAAATAAAAATCCAAACTTAAACTCCAGGTTATCTTTTTTCCTTATTCACTTACCTTTCTAACAAGCTATCACCCACTCGATTCCGAGCTCGTGAGCTCCGGTTACATTTTAATTTTGCGCTGCTTACATTTTAATTTATGTGTAATTCCACTAAAAAAATTATAATAAACTCAGTAACTTGTTTTCTTGATTTGTTTGATTTACTGAAATCAATGTGAAACTTCAAGCATCAAGAGTGTATCAATTCCAGACTTATTTTGCCATTTCTGATGAGATTGTGGATAGAAAGTTGAAGCTCTTGTATTTGACTTTATATTAAGGAATGATCCCATTATTAGTGAAGTTTTTGAGCATTCAACCGTGGAAAGTGGCACTGGAATATTGCAATAAAGAAATTATTTATTGATCACTTCAAATTTGAATAATGAAAGTGTCATGCATGCATCATCGAGGACTCGATTTTGAAACTCACAGGTTTCTTCTGTCAAGTCAAGCTTTGTTACTAATTTTTTTATGCAAATTTTATTAAAAATTAAGTATACTGATCTCCAATTTTAGGGTTGTGAAATTGCAATGCTTTAAGGTGGGTTTCGGAAAGTGGGTGATATTGTCTTGGGTTTTATATATGTCATGTTGTAAGAAATTTGTAGTGTCATGTTACTCTCACAAAAAAGGATGGCCTCACCTTGTTTTTGTTTTTCTTTTTCTTTTTGAGTGGGACCCACATCAAATGTATTACAGTAACATGATACTAAAAGTTTCCTACAACATGACATATATAAAACCCTATTGTCTTATTTGTCTCACTGGTTGTTGTGTAGGATGGAACTAAAACATGATGTATTTATCTATAATCAATTTCTTCGTACTTTTTTATTTACTCAGTTTCTTTTCTTATGCTTAAATATTGGATGAAATGTAGCCTGCTTCCATTCCAAGAATAATAAATGAAAAAAATATATTTTATATTTCATGTCCGAACATTAATAAATTTTCATGTGATAGCAGGGAAAAAAATTGACTTCATCACTGCTGGTGGCAGGGTATGTCATTCTGAACAAAATGGTCTTTATCAAAATATGAGAATGCGTCAACAAAATGATCTTCCATATCAACTTTGTTTAAATGCAATGTTGCATCTATGAATTCTCCATAGTCTATTGTGCCACTGTTATCAACATCTGCCTGCAATCAGAAACAAAAATGGGACAAATGGATTATAACAATGTGCTAGTAGAAGTGATTTATTATAATACTTTTTTGATTGTTATTTATTATTATACTTTTCGCTACTTTGCATAAACATGTTTCAAGAAATGATTACAAAGAGCTTTCCTTGCAAGATTAATCATAAACCAACACTTATCATAATCTTGGTCAAGTTACAACATGAACAAATCAAGTCCAATAGGACTACTACTACTAACATAATAAGAAGTTCTAAATCAATAAGAATCCTAATATTCTAACCGGAGAAAATGTTTGGCCAAACCAAATTAAAAGGTACAAAATGTAGGTTTATTTTGTGCCGTTAAGGAAATTAAAGAAAATTCTTAACTAATACTTACAGCTTGCATTAGATCAAAAATTTCAGATCCCCTGAGATTAGCACCAAGCATTTTCAGTCCAACCTTGAGTTCTTCAAAACTTATTTGACCACTGTTGTCAATATCTATAATCTTAAACATTTCTTTCAATCCATAAATTTCTTCTTCTGAAAGATTCTGTGCAATAATCTTCATAGAACAATATGGAAAATATTAAAAGAGCATAATTTGATGATTCCAAATTGAATTTAAGATGTTGACATATTCAACTTTGCAAATAAAAGTCAATATATAACAATCTACTAGTCATCATTCCCAAAAGAGTGGAAAACATATATTCTCATGGGACACAGTTATGTAATGGAAAAATTACTTACTGTAAAAGCCGTTTTCTTGAGCTTTTTCATTAAAGAAAACTGCTTCAGGCGACTCAAAGCTGCAGAATCAAGAGGCGCAACTCCATCAACCTGAAACCAAGGGTGACCTGCAAAGAAAAGGAACATGATCACTTACAAGATGGTAACAAAACCTCAAGTTCTATGATATTGTCACAATTACAATTAGTACTCACAGGTCAGAAAGTCTGGCAATACAATGCAGAATTTTTCGTCCAAAATATTTAAAAATACAATAAATTTGTTCTTAGGGTGTGTTTGAAAAAACTGAAAGATTAACAGTACAATAATTTTATTCATAAACTGAAACTTACGAAGAACTTCATCAACTGTTATCCTTTGTTTAGGATCTCTAACAAGCATCTTCCTAATCAAGTCTTTTGCACTTTCAGATATATTCAGCCAAGGATCTGAACAGAAATTAAGAACACCATCCAAAACATGCCGATATATTTCTGGCTTCGTTTCTATTACCAAGGAACAAAATAAAAAATCTCAATTTTTAGAACCAGAATAAACCTATAATGAAATAAAAATTAAACAAAATGATTGGATCATCAAGGGAAAGACATCTTAAGAACTCTTACCACCCCAAAATGGAGGTGTTCCGCATAAGAGAATGTATACGATCACACCAGCACTCCAGACATCAGCTTCTGGGCCATAATGCCCACATAGAACTTCAGGTGCTATATAAAAAGGACTTCCAACCACATCCTTGAAAACATCTCCTGTAAGTGAAGATTGTTAGTGACAAACACTCATAGCAATCATATAAATATAACAATGCAAGAAAAAAAAAAATGTTTTGTCAAACGTGTTATATTTAGGGAAGCATCAACAAGAATTCAATTCTTCAGGAAAGCTTTGCATGTTCTCATATCAAATTAATTATCTGTTACTACAACAAATATGACTCACATAATTAGTTCGTACATCATAAACAATTAGAGATAGATCTTAATTGAACAAGGGGGAAAAAGAAAAAAAAATCGAACCTGGTTTAAAGAAAACAGACAATCCAAAATCTATTGCCTTAAGAGTGGAGTCTTCATGGCCATTAACGAAAAGAAAATTCTCAGGCTTAAGATCAAGATGCATTACTCCAAGGGCGTGGCAATCCTTAATAACACTAACTATAGTCCTTGCAAGTTTAGCTGCCTTTCTTTCCGTGTAATATCCCTTTCCCACAATCCTATCAAAAAGCTCACCCCCTTCACATAATTCCATAACAATGTGAACCGAAACAGCATCCTCATAAGCCCCTTTAATGGAAACAACATTGGGAATACCTGCCAAGTGATGCATTATCTGAATCTCCCTCCTCACATGCTCCACATCAGCATATGTCACCATTTTTTCTTTAGGAATGGACTTGCAGGCATACTTGTTCCCAGTAGCTTTCTCCCAACAAAGGAAAGTGGTTCCATAATGTCCTTGCCCAAGTTCTGCTCCCAAATTGTAGTAGTCCTTAAGATAACCCGTCTTTCTCTGCAAAACTGAATTTACTTGAAGCCCAGCAATTGATTGCTTCTTAACATTATGGAAATTTCCTCGCTTTGCTGGCTCTGCTGGTCTACTATGTTCCTTCTGCCTATCTGGCTCTAGTACAATGGTGTTCTGTTCCACGTGCTTTATTTGTTCCTCTGAATGTTTATTGCTCTCTTTATCTGTTGTCTGTTGCACCTGCTTCATCTCCTTGTTGTCAATTTTCACTACTTCAGGAGGCTTTTGATGAACAGTCTCTAGATCATTTGGATTTGGCCTTTTACTCACAAGTGAAGGTCCACAAGAAATTTCTACGTACTCATGTGAAATCCCTTCAATCGTTGGCTGTGACCAACCACAGAATGAACTCGGAAGAAACGAGGGAAATACTCCATCTTTCGAGTTTCTCGATCCAACACAATTGTTTCCCATCTTACACCGGTCACTGCCTCAGCATAAGCATATAAGACACAATAACCAAACGAAGCCCCGAAATAGTATTTGATTTTCTGCACCAACCTCGCTATTATATATAGTGAAAAAGAAGAAGGGGAAAATGGAGTAGTTATCCTCACTGCCCACTGCTAGCCCGATCCTTTGTAACCTGATTAAACAAACATAAAAGTCAGCAAAGCTAGTAATCCAAATCAAAAACACAATTTACATAACTCAAATATAGTAATTAAATTAAATATATAATTTCATAATAATTGAATCAAATATCAACTTCATCACATATATAAAATATTCTCATCATAATCAGATCAAGTATCAACTTCAATATTCATCATGTATATTCTCATCATAATCACATCAAATTATCAACTTCAATATATATTCACATCGAATCAAATATTATTCATAAACTTTATTAAGTTTATTTAGTGTATGTAGTGGGAAGAGAACCATGGTAGACCCGGGAAACCCTGCCAGTCACAAGTAATCAAATTGGCCATAATCAAAACATCTCTTCCTAGTGTGCACACCTCTTTCCAGAGTTGCTACTAGTATCCCGGGAAACCCTGCCAGATAACACTTTGGAAAGAACGGATAATATCTATTCACATCATATAAATATATCGGAGGCATAAAGCCCAAAGGTTGTGTTCATCACTTTAGGAGGTACCATCCCAAAGCTATCCTCCCACTATTAATTTATTACAATAACATACAATTCCAATTCAATCATAAATCTCTTATTCAGAAAGTTTCCTTAAAAGTATCATAATTTTATATTTGTAGAATTATTCAATAACATCCATGTACATAATCAATTTTCATATCATAATCATAGTTTCCAAATTTTTTCATATATCATATCATAATCATAAGACTCATATATCGCACATAATCATAAATCATATATTTGGAAAAATTTATTTAAAGGGTATCACAATTTTAAATCATAAATCTCATGATCATGAATCTCATATTTGGAAAGTATCATAATTTCAAATTCAATTGCAAATCATATATTAGGAAATTTTTTCATAATCACATAATAGTAAATTATTCTTTATTTCCATTTATTCCAAAATAATAATTCTATTTTTCTCCAATAAAATTTCCTAAATATCACATGTAATAATTCGAATTTAAGAATATGATAAAAATCTTCATACAGAATTAACCTAAGAGGACCTAGGTATTAGGATTACATATAATAAATTTCAAATAAAATTATAACCTAAGAGCACCTAAATATTAGGATTACTTAGTCTCCGTGTTTGATGACTTTTAGGAGGAAAAGCAATTGGAGAAGAGAAGCGGTTGTGACCAAACTATTTTATTAATTATACAAGAAAATATTCTACTAATTCCAATAAAAGAAAAATAATGAGATTGAAAGTCAAAATTTATATTGGAATTTGTAAAAAAATAAAAGATAAGGTTGAACAATGTGGTGTAGGTTATAAGCCTATTTAATGAGCAGATTAACTGTAAAACTAATCTTTTAATTATAAGCCCGGCAAAAAAAAAGTTATGTTAGCTTAGTGAGGTTAAGTTGCTACATAAGCGTTTATCAAAAAAAAAAAGTTGATTGTTTGTGTCATTACTTCCATTTGGGGTTCACTTGCTACTCAAAGAATTGCAACCAAAGTGACCAAAAAAACACTAATCATACCACGCTGCCATTTACCACCAAACTTCAAACGATGAAAACAATAATTTGGAACCCTATTGTTAAGAAGAAAAAAAGAGAGGGCGGGAAACGATATAAATAAATTCAATTACTCATCAGTCTTCCTTAAAACAAAAATAAGCAAGTAACCAAGAGTAATGCATAACCAAGCAAGTAAGATAATATATCATTTATGAATTTAAGACAATACAACTTCTATATATATATATATATATATATATATATATATAATCTTTCATTTGCTAGAAAATTTTTAATTAACGTCAGAACAACACTAAAAGAAAGCTAATTCCAAACATATAATCATCAAAATTTCAAAGAAATAAATCATATTTAAAGGACAAGAAAAATAACTCTTCACTACCCATCTCTCCTGATTTATTTACTTATCTTATGTCCTATTATTTTATTTCCTAATTTTTTTTTTACTTTTTTGTATTTATTTAACTCAGGGATCTTTGATCCTTCGAGTCAATATCAAAAGCAAACCCCAGCCGCAACCAAGGGCTCTGATACCATTTTGTAACACCCCCAGGTTTCTAACAATTTATAAAGCATAAATAAATTCAAAAATTATATAAATAACAACGGAAGTTCAAATTAATCAAATTTGGGGAAATGTTACCGCCGCACCTGTATAGGGACAAGTGCAAGGCTCTTTATTACATTCAAGTAAAACCAAAGACTAAAGTTTAAATAAAGGAAATATGTCTTATTCACATCGAATCAAATATCATTCATAATCTTTATTAAGTTTATTTAGTGGAGTAGCGTGAAGAGAACCATGGTAGACCCGGGAAACCCTGTCAGTCTACCCTGTGACCCGGGAAACCCTGCCAGTCACAAACAAATCACATTGGCCATAATCAATTCACATCTTCCTAGTGTCCCGGATATCCTGCCAGACACCTCTTCCCAAAGTTGCTACTAATATCCCGGGAAACCCTGCCAGATACCACTTTGAGAAGAACGGTTATTCTCTGTTCACATCGTATAAATATATCGGAGGCATAAAGCCCAAAGGTTGTGTTTATCACTTTGGGAGGTACCATCCCAAAGCTATTTTCCCACTATTATTTATTACAGTCACACACAATCAATTCAATCTTGTCACAATCTTTATAATTGGTAAGTTTTCTTAAATATTTTTTATAATTTCCAAATCCATCATAATTTTCAAATCCAGTACCCAAAATATCATAATGTTCTTTTTCAACATCTACCAGAGTAAAACCCAAATTCAATCATCATATCAAAATTTTCCAAAGCAAAATTCAAATATTCACATCTAATAAATTTAATAGGAAACATAACTATAGTGCCCTAAGCATCGAGATTACATCAAAATTCATATAAAGCTAACCCTTGACTATCTAGGGATTAGGATTACATATAATAAATTCTATATGACTCTAAAGATTATGATTGCATCATAACAAATTCTATATGACTCTAGAGATTAGGATTACACATAATAAAAGTTTCATACACAACAAATCTACAACCACCTAGAAATTAGGATTACCCAATAAAAGTCTCATACACAAATCTACAACCACTCTAGAAATTAGGATTATCTGGTCTCCGTGTTGGCTACCTTTTAGAAGAAAAGTGATTGGTGGAAGAAAAATGGTTGGTAACCAAATGAAAATAAAATTTGAAGTAAGAAAGGAGAGAGTAGAGGAGAAGAGAAATGTAGAAATGTTGAGAATTGGAGAGTGGTTTGGTTTGGTTAGGTTGACTCCTATTTATAGCTGAAATTTTAAAACCGATACATTAATAACGGTCATCACATTTATTCCGATTATAAAAACTGCAGGTAAAATTTTAAATTTTATTAATATATTAAGGTTACAAAATTAATAATAATAATTATCGTTATAACCAACCGTAACTATTGAGCGTTATAACTACAATCACCACTAATTAAGATTACACCTTTAAAATTAAATTATGACACACTATCAGCAATCAATGCCTATAATCCCATACATAAGGGTACATATTATTATTATTATTATTATTATTATTATTATTATTTAATTTTCTGGGATATTACATTCTACCCTCCTTAAAAGAAGTTTCGTCCTCGAAATTTAAAAAGTTTGAGGTTCTCAAATTAACTAAAAGGCATAAGGTTAAAGTTAATAAAAATATGGTGTATTACATTCTACCCTCCTTAAAAGAAGTTTCGTCCTCGAAACTTAAAATCTCTTTTTTCTTTCTTTTGAAACCCCCTTATAAAAAGTAAGCAAACTACAAAGAGTCATGCATAACTAAGCAAACAAGACAACGTAGAATACAATAAATTCAAAACACTATAAATTAATGAATTGTTAACTTTAATCAAGCTAGAAAAAAAGTTTCTGAATATCTTCTTTAAACAAATAGAAAATTTTATTGCATATATTATCTTTCATTTGCTAGGAATTTTTAATCAATGCAAGAACAACACTAAAAGAAAGCTAATAACTTTTATTAAAATAAGAACGAGTTACTAAAGGTAGCGTTAAAAAAAATTAAAGAATAATATCAATAATAATTTTAAATCACAAAATAATCCCAAACATATAATCATCAAATTTTCAAAATATTTAAAGGACAAGAAAAATAACCCTTCACTACCCACCTCTCTCGATTAATTTATTTATCTTATCTCCTATTATTTTATTTCCTGATTTTTTTTATTTATTTTTTTGTATTTATTTAACTCAGGGATCTTTGATCCTTCGAGTCAGTATCAAAAGCAAACCCCAAGTCGAACCAGGGGCTCTGATACCATTTTGTAACACCCCCAAATTTATAACAATTTATAAAACATTCTTAAAATAAATAAATTGTCAAAATTCATGTTTTATACAATTATGATACTAAAAAAAAATTGCGGAAGCTAATTGTTGCGAACTCGGCAAGTGTATCGATCGTTCCAAGTAATAAAAGTGATGAAGTAGAGTATCGTCTCCACAGGGATTGTAGACCAAGTACTATAATAACCAGTACCCTTAAGTTGAATAAATCCAAATAGGTGTGACAAATATTGTTGATTAATGAGAAAAATAAAACTAAAAGTAAAAACGTATTTTTGGGTTTTTCTTGAGAAAGAGATGAAGAGAGATTGAATTATAAGAGATGTAAAAAATAATTGAGAAAATATTGCAGTAAGAGGACAAACACCTTTCCGATCCCCACCTTGTAATCTGAATCAACGTTTACATTCGATTTACCCATTGATCAAATGATTCACCATCTTTTATTTGATTGGTTAAACCCTAATCGCTTAGTGATCTTAACCTTATTAACCCTATTAGAACCCTAATCCCTTAGTAATTCCTTTTTAGGTTAAACGTATAACTGGGTGAATCTTTCACGTTTGCGGTTCATGTAGCCTATCCCTAGTGCCTACATGAACTGTTACTTTCCTTCTTGTCAGGAATTAGGATCCCAATATCCCTATTGCGAACCCTAACCCTCGCAATCCCATTAGAATGATCAGATCTAAAAGAATTATAGATGAAGAGCAAAGGAAAATAAATGCAATTAGATAAATAAACATAAACCTGATCCAAATTACAAGGGGTTCACATCAAGGGTTGTGACCCTTACCACAATAAAAGTAGATCTAGCCAACCATAGTCATGACTGATCTACAAAAATAAAACATAAAACAAAAAGAAAGAAGAAGAAAAGACCTTGGAAGAACTCGAAGATCCCGAAGAACTCGAAGAACAAAGACTCAGAATTTTCTCTCAGAAGTGTGACTCTTTTCTTCTAAAAACCGAATTGTGAGGAATGGAGTCTCTTGAATGTGTGGAGAGGGCTCCTTAAAATAGCCAGTCATTTTTTCCATTTTCCAAAACTACCCCTCTGATTTGAAAAAAAAATAACGGAAGAATTAATTACAACTTATTACGTAACGTATAACAGAAGAATTAAATTAAACTTATTACGTCACGTATAACGAAAATATTTAATTAAAATAGATTTGAATTCAAATTTTGAATTCAACAGTGGCGCGATCCTCTGGCACCTTGTTCGGTCTCTCGCACGGTCTTCCCTTCTTTGTTTTTCAAATTTTGAATTTCTTCACCTCATAACCTATAAAAATATAGAAAAATCAGTGAAAGTGTGTCTGAACATGGATTGTTAATAATTCATTAGAAATAATAACCTTTATTATTGAATTACTGTCAAATCCTTATTCTTTTTACTCTGAAATATCTATATGCTGAAGGCATATCACTAATCTAAATCTAATTTGGGGAAATGTTACAGCCGCACCTGTACAGGGACAAGTTCAAGGCTCTTTATTATATTCAAATAAAACCAAAGACTAATGTTTAAATAAAGGAAATATGTCTTATGCACTTATCTAAATCTCACAAATTTCTAAACTTATACATTTTCCGTTGCCGGTTCCGTCTTCCTAAGAAAATTAACAATTACAGATAATTAGGAATTTTATTCATAAATGTAAAAATATAGTTCTGAAGTTTGATGTAAATCCATGGAAAAAAGAATGTCCATTGGTTCATGTAGATATGTAGTCAACATGTGGACATAATTTTTGGATACTAAAATGACAAATATTTTTCGCGTTTTTAGAATGGAAAAAAAATAAAAATACTATTATTTTAATAAATAATTACGAATACATAGCAATTTCAAAATTATCTACGGATCTATTGCACTCATTCACGCCCAATTTCGGCGTGACTATTCACGCCCAAATTAGGCGTGACTCCCAAGGCATTCACGCCTAATTTAGGTGTGAATCATCTGGTGTTGACACGTGGCAAAAAAGTTAACTTACGAATCGTAAAACTTTGGAAAGCCATAACTCTTGACTCGGATATCCGAATGAGGCATTTCTTTTTTTGATTCCTCATAACTTTTCGAGATCTATGCAATGACATCTCATTTGAAATATTTTATCTCTCACAAACACAATTAAAATTTGTAATAATTGTATTATATAGTGTATTACCAAAAAAAAATTAAAAAATTATTATTAATAAGTAAAACAAAATAAAGATTTATTTTGTGATTTAAAATCAGAAATCAATTTGAAAAATCTGTATTAATAAAGAAAATAATTAAATAAATATTCTAAACACTTGGTATAATATTATATAAATTTGTATATATTTTAATATTTAAAATATTGCTTTTTAATAAATAATTACGAATAAGTAAGTGCCATTTTGAACCTAATTACGAATATATTGCACTCATTCAAGCCAAATAATGGTACTATAACATTAAACTCAAAATTCAAATAACCTCCAATAAGTTGATTACATTTTGAATTTAATAGGAGTTGATTGTGTTTTGTATTTAATAGGAGCTGAGTGCGTTATAATTTTATGAATTGGTTACAGATTGTCGCCAATTTAAATAAATTTGGTGGAGGTTATTTGAATTTTGAATTTTGAATTTAATGTTATAGGAGTTGATTGCACTTTGTATTTAATAGGAGTTTATTGCGTTTTGTATTTAATAGGAAATTTGGTGCCATCTTATTTATGGAAGAGTTAATAAGGAAAACAAAATAAAGATTTGATTTGTGATTTAAACTAAAAAATCAATTTTAAAAATCTGTAGAAATAAAGAAAATAATTAAATAAATATTCTAAATCTCAAAGGAAGAAGGATATTATTTTTGAAATTAATGATTAATGCTGTACGCTTCTGGGTTATTATTCGTGGTCTGAAATTAATGATGGCTTATGAATGTTTTTCAAAAATAAAATTACCTAAATTAGGCGTGATTGCCTCTTGATTGAAATCCAATTTAGACGTGATTGGTGACGTGTTAGGTGTTGACACGTGTCACATTTGTAAACTCAGAAGCATCTGAGTTCTGCGTTTGTGATTTGATATAAAAAATAAATCAAGATTTGATGTGTGATTTAAATTAAAAAATAATTTTTTTATTTTTATTATAATTTTTTTGGTTTGTGATTTAAATTAAAAGTAACAATTATTGTTAGAGGTAGTTATAGTTACAACCTTATTTTTTTTACAACCTTTTACAACCATATCTTAATATCGTTGATTTCCGCCAATCAACGGTTACGATTTTTCCAAATTAAACTTATTAATTAATTATTAATTCACAATAAATGATAACCGTTGATTGACGGAAATCAACGGTGTTAAGATATGGTTTTAAGAGGTTGTAAAAAATAGGTTGTAAGTATAACATTCCTCTTATTATTAATAAGGAAAAAAATAAAGATTTAATTTGTGATTTAAACTCAAAAATCTATTTGTAAAATCTGTATTAATAAAAGAAATAAATAAATAAATATTCTAAATCTCAAAGGAAATTATCTTTTTTCTTAAATTGATTATTCATAAGCTATGTAGCACCGATACCGACACGGGACACGTGACACGATACGACACGACACTCCGACACGTTAATTCTAAAAAATGTTAGATTTCGACACGCTAGGACACGTTTTGATATTAAATAATATTTTTAATTTATGTAGTGTATATTATATTTGATATTCAATAATTTAACAGAAAAATGAGTCTAAACTTATATATTTATAAATTTTACAAAGAAACATAAGATTTCACGAATATTTATATTAAACTCAATAAAATACTAATCGTAATCCAACCAATCTAACAGTTGGAACTAAAAATTCAACACAACGCAATCTTTAAACCTTTTTTTGAATTTCTATAACGCTTGTTGGAGTGTCGGGGAGTGTCGAAGTGTCCGAGAGTGTCGGGAAGTGTCGGACACGACACGTCAGGGGTTTTGAAGTGTCGGTGCTTCATAGTTCATAAGTAACAAAATCTAAATCAAGTGTTCCAAAGAGTAAAACCTAAAATTCACGCTTACCAAAAAAAAAAAACTAAAATTCACAAGCAAAACACCATTTAAATTAAATTAAATTAAAGATTAAGTATTTAAACAATACAATAGGAAGTGAGAAACAAACAAAGCTTTTTTCTTCAACGTTATCTCTCTCTCATATCTCGGTACAGTCGATTTTCTTATCATAAATTTTATTTATTTTTCTGGTGCGGTTTAGTTTTGAGCTTTGGTTATGGTGGATAATCGATTCTTGGTTTGTGTTAATTTTTGTTCTTTGTTTTGTGATGTAATACTATCTTTTATTGCTTTTCCATGGCCCGCATTGTAATAACAAACTTCTCTTCTCTCTCTCTTGACAATCATGAAGAGCAATTTAGTGCTCTTGGTAGCTTGCTTTTCAGAAGGAAATGAACGTAAAATTAACGTTAATGGAAGCAAAAATGGGTCAATCCCAGAAAGGAAAAAATAAGAGTGAGGGTTCTTCGAATTCGGGGTTAGAAAATTTTTTTGGGAGCAATCCCTTTAAATCGGTTAAGATCTCCATACCTCGATTTGCTGGGGGGAATCCGGAGCCATGGATCCATAAGGTACAACAATTCTATGGGTTTGATGAACTCACAGATGCAGAAAAATTTACCCTAACCTCTTTTCATATGGATGGAACGGCTGAAGCATGGTATCACTGGATGGATAGGAATGGAAGGCTGACATCGTGGGAGACCTTCTTGACTGCGATACGTTCCAGGTTTGGACCATCCAAATACCGAGATCTGAGGGGGGAACTTGGGCGATTGACACAGACATCGACGGTGGAGCATTATCAGGTGCAGTTTGAGAAGTTGGCCAATCAGGTAATCGGAATCGATGACGTAACCCTACAGAGTAGCTTTGAGTCGGGCTTGAAGCCTGAAATCCGAAAGGAAGTTCGGATGCACCTGCCGACGACCTTGGAGCAAGCAATCGACCTAGCCAAGTTAGTTGAGGACAAGCTCACTGATAGAAACACTGGGAGGACTTATTATAATCGGCCTGTGGGAAATACCAGCAGCAACAGCACTACAAATCAAGCTGGGATACTGCCCACGCCCACGAAACCCATATCCAGCGGTGGAGGGAAGAGTGGAGTGCCTGGTATCAACCATCTCACACCTGCAGAAATGTTAGCAAGAAGGGAGAAAGGATTATGTTACAATTGTGATGAAAAGTTCCACAGGAACCATGTGTGCAAAGCCAAAATGTTCATCATGATGGTACAAGAAGAGGGGGAATCTGCAATGGGGGAACCGAGTCCGGAGTTGCACATGGAGGGGAATAATACGCAAGACGAAGGTGACACGGATGGTATGGCAGAGATCAGCTTCCATGCTCTTGCTGGGCAACACTCTACCAGCACGCTCCGAATCAAGGGGCAGATCAGTAAGGCTGAGGTGCAAATTTTGGTGGATGGGGGTTCCACACACAACTTCATCCAAGAAAGGTTGGTGAAATACCTGGGATTAGAGGTTAAAGATGCTCCCAAGTTTCAGGTACTGGTGGGAAATGGCGCTATGCTGGACTGTTTGGGGGTATGCCCGAAAGTCAGCATGCTAATCCAGGGACATCAATTCAGTCCTGATTTGTATGTCCTTCCCATCAAAGGTGCTGAAGTGGTTCTTGGAGTGCAGTGGTTGTCGGAGTGGGGAGATGTAACCATCAATTACAGGAGTTTAACTATGAAGTTTGAAAGAGACGGCCAATGGGTGGAGATACAAGGAGAACCGGGGGTTGTCCTGGAGCCCATCCAGTTGAACCAGTTGCGTAGGTTGTCCACGACTGATGCGGTTGCTTGTTATTACCATCTACAAGCCACGGAGATACTAGGAGAGGAGCCAAATCTCTATATTGCTAATCTGGACAGCAGTGTCCAATTGTTGCTAGAGGAGTACAAGGATGTTTTTGCTCAATCAGGGAAGTTGCCACCAACCCGGGAGGAGGATCATCAGATTCACCTTGAACCTGGAATAAAGGCAGTGAATGTTAGACCATATCGGTACCCTCATTTTCAGAAAACAGAAATTGAAAAAATGGTCAAGGAGATGCTGGAAAAAGGGGAAATTCAACCCAGTGTGAGTCCGTTCTCCTCACCGGTCCTTTTAGTTAAGAAAAAAGACGGGACGTGGAGATTCTGTGTGGACTACCGAGCTTTGAATCAAGTGACCATTCCCAACCGATTTCCCATCCCCACTGTGGATGAAATGCTGGATGAATTGGCAGGAGCTTCCATTTTTTCAAAGATGGACCTACGATCCGGCTACCATCAGATACGTATGGCACCTGATGACATATATAAGACTGCCTTCAGGACACACGAAGGACACTATGAATTTGTGGTGATGCCCTTCGGTTTGACAAATGCCCCAGCTACCTTCCAGGGAATCATGAATGCGGTGTTGAAGGTATTTCTTAGGCGCTTTGTAATTGTGTTCTTTGACGATATCTTGGTGTATAGTAGGAGCTTGGAGGAACACCTAGGGCACTTAAGAGCAGTGTTGGACTGTCTCAGGTCAAATCACCTTTATGCTAGGTTCGCTAAGTGTTCGTTTGCTCAAAAGGAGGTCGAATATTTAGGGCATGTGGTTGATGGAGAAGGAGTTCGGCCAGATGAGTCCAAAATTAAGGCCATCATGGACTGGCCGACCCCAAAATCAGTGAAGCAATTAAGGGGGTTTTTGGGCTTGGCTGGCTATTATAGGAAGTTTGTGAGGGGTTTTTCTCGCATTGCAGCCCCGCTCACTTTCCTCCTACAAAAGGATGCTTTTAATTGGAATGAAGCTGCTGCAGCATCAATGAGACAATTGAAGGAGGCGTTGTCCCAGGCACCTGTACTAGCCCTCCCTAATTTCACTGAACCATTTGTATTGACTACCGATGCTTCCGGAATTGGTATAGGAGCAGTCATCAGTCAGAACAATAAGCCCATAGCTTATTTCAGCCGCAAGTTGTCCCCCAAGATGCAACAAGCCTCCACCTATGTTCGGGAACTCTTTGCTATCACCGAAGGAGTCGCAAAATTCAGGCAATACCTGCTGGGGGCCAAATTTACCATCCGGACAGATCAAAAGAGCATAAAGGAAATGATGGCACAGGTCGTGCAGACACCGGAGCAACAAAGATTCTTGGTTAAGTTGTTAGGATTTGATTATACCATAGAATATTATCCAGGGGCGATGAATAAGGTCGCTGATGCCTTGTCTAGGAAGCAAGAACCAGAGGCTGGCACAGAGGACACAAATGCCTTGTTGACCTTAACCAAACTTGTCAATCCCCTATATGAAGCAATCCGCGAGGAGGTGAAAACAAAGGCTGAATTAATAACAGTAGTTCAGAAGCTGAAAAACAATGCCGAAGGTATGGAGAGTTACCAGCTGCGGGATGGGTTAATTTACTTCAAAGGACGGATTTTGCTAGCACGCAATTCAGTATTGAAGCCACAGGTTCTGCACGAGTTCCATTCAACGGTTGTGAGTGGACATGGGGGTGTAAGGAAAACCCTGCATCGAGTGTCTAGCCATTATTATTGGCCACTACTTAAAAAAGATGTACAGGAATTTGTCCGGACCTGTCCCATTTGCCAGATCACGAAATATCAACCTTTGAGCCCAACTGGGCTACTTCAACCGCTTGCAACTCCAAAGGCCGTGTGGGAAGATGTATCCATGGATTTCATCGTTGGCCTTCCTAACTCCGAAGGGAAGACAGCGATCATGGTGGTGATAGATCGCCTTTCCAAGTATGCTCATTTTTCTGCCTTGCCAAGCAACTTTACAGCCACAAAAGTCGCTTCCTTGTTTATAGCCGATGTTTGCCGCCATCATGGTGTTCCCCATTCCATTGTTTCAGACCGTGACAGAATTTTCATTAGCAAATTCTGGACGGAATTATCGCGCTTAAGCAACACTAAGCTCCATTTCAGCACGGCAAATCACCCTGAAAGTGATGGACAAACGGAAGTTACCAACAGGGGATTAGAGCAATACCTCAGATGCTACACAATGGAAAACCCTAAGGGCTGGGTTCAGTTTTTACCATGGGCAGAATTCTCCTATAATTCCTCTTTTCATTCAGCAATTGGATTGTCCCCTTTTCAGGTTCTGTATGGCCGTCTACCCCCGCCACTGCAACCGTACCAGGGCGACTCGTCTCCAATCGAAGCGGTGGATGCCCTTTTGACTAAACGAGATCAGATCTTACGGCACCTGCGTGAGACACTCCACCGCACTAAGCAACGTATGAAGCATCAGGCTGATAAAAAAAGAAGAGATGTTCAGTTCCATGTGGGAGAGGAAGTACTAGTAAAATTGCAACCTTACCGTCAACACTCTCTGCGCAACCAAAGCTTCTCAAAGTTGCGACGGCGCTACTATTTTCCGATTCTGGAGCGGATCGGCGCGGTGGCTTACAGACTGGAGCTTCCCGTTCACTCTCGCATACATCCAGTGTTTCATGTATCCTTGCTGAAACCTTTTCATAAAAATCCGAATTTTCACCCATGCCCTCTACCTTTGACCGATTGGGAGAATCATCCTGTTGTCACTCCTGTGGCGGTTCTCCGGTCACGAACGGTGGCGACGGGAAAAGATTCCGACTTGCAGGTGTTGGTCCAGTGGAGCGGGTTACCAATGGAGGATGCTTCTTGGGTTCCCTATTCTGAGTTCATCCATGCGTTTCCGGACTTCGATCTTGAGGACAAGATCCATACTCTAAGGGAAGGGGAAATGATGCGAACACACACCAGGCTATGGGAGATGAGGAAGAGACGGAGACGAAGGAAGACGAAACGGAGATGAGGGAAGATGAAGAGGACGCAAGTGGGAGTGGTGTTCAGAAGCTTATCCCAAAAGATAAGATCAACCAAATTGCAAGGGTACCTGACGCGTGGCTAAAGGGGGGAAAAGGAGTGGGCTGCTCGGTTGGGCTTGGTGAGACCCAACTGGAAGTGGGCTGCGAAAAGGAGTTGGGCCCAAGGACTCAAGTAGTCCAACTATCTTTTATTGCTTTTCCATTTTGGTTATTTAGGGGATGAGATCCTTTAGAATCAGTTACGCATTGTAATAACAAACTTCTCTTCTCTCTCTTGACAATTTTCTGGAGTTGACGGCATCCTCGAATTGCCGCCGGTAATTTCTTGCCGGATATATCATCTTTTATTTCCAGTGCATTAATATACAGAGTGTAGATACTTGTGTGTCTATCAATTTGATTGAGATTTAAATTCTTATTAAGTTGAAATTATGTATCCGGATGCTGTGAAAATCATGTATACTCGAATCAGGATATTTTGTTGGTTCTTGATGTATAAGATTTGGGTGTCCATCTTTTGAATGCCATGCTTGATTTTCTTGATATGCTGTGAAAATCATATACCTTTAGTTTTGATGCCATGCTTGATTTTCTTGATATGCCGAAACATGTTATATCTTCTCTGTTTGAGCATGGATTCAAACGATAAGTCTCACTTTTTTTGTTTTTTTGGTGAAATAAGTCTCACTTTTTACTTGTTCATTATCATGGATAATCCTAACCATCTAAAATTTATTGATACTTTTGTTGATGATTTCCTTGGACCCTAACAACCAAAGGAAGTGATTAAATAGCATATATATATCATGCCAAATGCATACATCTAACACATTTACAATAGCTGCGTAATATTATTTATTAAATATTGTTTGTGTGAAGGATATTTGTAAAAATATTATCCAAACAAAACTGATACCAGTTGGTTACGCCAGTTTGATATACCAATGGTCGTTGGCTTGTCTTTGTGGGCTCTATCTCAGTAAAGGCTGGTTGGTTTGATATGTCGATAAATAGAAAAGATCCCTATTCCTAATGAGGGAGAAGAGGACGTCAAAGAAAAAACCAGAGACACGATGGAGTTTCTTCTGAAAATTTGGCTTGTCATAATAAATTCTTTTGAATTAATTATATATACTTTTAAAAAATATTTTTTTGTCTTTTAATGTATAAACTTTGTATATTTCTTAAATTGATTATACATATATAATCAAGTTCAAAATCAAATTTGAAAAAAGGAAACATTGAAAAATGGTTTCAAGTGTGAACAGAAAGTGGATATAGAAGGAAATAACGACACATCAGCAAAGTTTCAAAATAATGATTTTATCAAACAGACAAGATTATAACACTACATCATGCTATATTATTCTTTTATCACACAAACACTCTATATTAAGAAGCAATATAATATTGCTTACAAAAAAAAAGCAATATAATATTGATATGAATATTGACATAATATATGTTTTTTTATTAAAAAAATAGATATTAAAAATAAAATATATTAATACTATTTTCTCTCTTTAAGTCCTTACAATTTTTTTTGGTAAAATATTATATAAATATTTGTGACATTATATGTTCTAAAAGAATAAATTATTAAGTATCTATAAATTTTAATGAGTTGGATGTATAATTCTTCAAAAATCACAATCACTGTTAAAATCTTTGTGTTAATTATGCTCTTACATCAAAAGAGTAAAATTTTAATTTCTTTCATATGCATTAAATTAAAATTTACATTTTTATGGTTATTAAGTTTTTCTATTTTGCTTACCAAAAAAAAATCTATTTTTTTAACCGAATAATATTTGTCATTTTCAATTTTGTTATTTAATTTTAAAATTTAAAATTTAAATTCTTTTGTATTAATTATACATACTTTAAAAAATAATTTTGTTCTCTTTTATTTTATAATTTTTATACATTTTTTAAATTGATTATACATGCATATTTAAAACATTTATATTATATAAGTGTTTTTGTTTCAAATAACTACTTTACAATTAAAATGATGAAATGTAAATGTAAAATGATTTAATCTATGGAATTATCAATTTTGCTTTGGTGGTAGAAAAGAAGTTTTTCCCACTTAGATGTAGAGTAATGAAAAAGAAAGCATAGAGGAATGAGAGAGAAAATAATAATGAGGCATATTTCTTTTTATGTCTCAGTGGTAGAAAAAAGAAAGTATAGAGGAATGAGAGAGAAAATAATAACGAGGCCTAATTTTTATTTTTTTATATCTCTCACTGGTAGAAAAAAAAATTATATCATTGAAGTAGAAATGATAACCCCTTAATCTATATAGTTTGTGTAAGTGTTAAGAAAACCGGACCGAGCCGGCCGAGTTGATCTGAGAATTGGTAAACCGGTTACATAACTGGTCTGGTTGAAGCAATGGACCGGCCATGCATCAGAATCGGTGCAACCCGGTTGGTTTTCATGAAAATCGATGACCCGGCCTGGTCTCAAAAAAAAATTCCAATTTTTTTTTTCAAAAAAAAATCATATTGAACATATTTGAATATTTTTTTATTAATTGACTTACATAAGTTATGTACCTACAATACTAATATTATCTCAATTATGCACTATGCAGAAAATCTTGATTTGATTTATAGTTAGAGATTTCATTTTCTGAACCAAAAGTCTCGTATCACGATCATTATATATATATATATATATTTTTTATTTTTTATTGGATACTAATATGTGATTTATTATTTTTTATATTAGAATATTTGAAATTTTTATCATTTTTTTAAATATTTGAGTATGTTTATAATTTTTTAATAAAAATTGTAAAATTGCATATAATTATCGGGTCATGCGGTTGAACTAGTAACCCAATACCTCGACCGGGTCAATGACCGAGCCGATTTTAATAACATTGGTTTGTGTAGACTAAATTTATATAAAAACTTCTCTAAGTTGGAGAGAATCTTTTTATGAAGTATTTTTACCTAACTTTTTTATTTAAGATTTGTTTGTTTTATTTTTGTGATTAAATATTAGATTTTAAAACTTTGTGGCAATTATGTAAGTTTTGTTTAAAAAAAGGTAAAAATCTTAATAAATGGAGCAATTTTATCACAATCTTAACAACTTTGACTTCCTAATTAGAGGTAATCTCAAGGTCTTTTCAAACATTTTAGGGTGATTTGTCACTTTAACGTGGCCACAAAATGGAACCCAAAAATTTCAACTTCCTCTTATGTTTTGCCCCTCATACTATAGTTCAATTTGCACATGCTCCATAAACCTTCAATATAGAATATCTTATTTGGAGAATATAATCTAATGAACAATATTCTTTAACTAACGAAATCCTATAACATATATAAAGAACCCAATAGGAAAACTCTCCAATTCATTTACATGTGGCAAAAGGATGTAATAACAAAATCTTATTGGTCGGTGTATCGGCTTCGATTTTCTGCTTAATCTTCAGTATGGGGCTCATTTTCTGAATGCAATCTTTTATTTTTAGGAGGGAAAAGGAAGGATCATATTTATGCTGCTGTTATTATTTTAAATTTATTTATTTATTTATTTAAACAAGCTATGTATTTTTTTACAACCTTTTTTACAATCTCTTTTCTCACCGTTAGATTAGCTCTTGATCAACGGTTTACAATTTTTCCTTCTCTCTCCTGAGTTTGTCCCTCTCATGCGATCGTTTTTCCTAAATAATTTTATATTTTATATTTCAATTTAATTTGAATATATAAACTTTAGTTTGCAACTTAATAACCTTTACAAATCATGTTAAATTTTTTTTATTTTTTATAATAGACTAAGTCATACTATAAATGTGTTTTGCCATGAGTATCATTAATAAAATGTGTATGATATCTTTATTGAGATTCGGATGGTGACTCGTGGCATGGTGACTCGTACCAATAGTACTTCTATTGCCATTTTTGGGGGGAGATGTATGGACAAACAACAGCTTGGGCTATGACATGTTATGAATGACCCAAAAATGTGTTTTGCCATGCTTGAGACCTTAGCCACTACGGTACTACTAATACAATAAAAAATTGCATCGTTGTACATGTACTACAGTCAAAGCTCAAAGGCAAGCCAAATGAGACATTATATCCCTCCATACTTCACCTGGACACTAACCAAAGTACACAAAACCTAAATAATAGATAAAAGGGTTTTATAAGAGTTATGTTGTAGGAAAAGTAATTGTGTTATGTTATAGAGATTCGTTTTGCGAGCCAGAGTTTTTTTTTTATTGTTGCAGGCCCCACAAAATGTTGTGAGTATAGGAAATTTTTTGTGGTCATGTTAAATGATAGATGATAAACCCTAAATAAAATAGACAGAAGATAGTAAGATACAAGCAAAAACGTTGAGAATCAATGCCAAAAAATAAAATTGGAATCTGATATAGAGTTTGATATGTGCAGAGTTTCAATTATAAAAAAATTATTGAATCTCAATACATATTTTTTTATTGTATATAGTGATTAACATCGAATCATAAAATTTAAAAATATAATAAAAAATAATTTAAAAATATAAATTATCATATAAATTGTATTTTAAACCTTCAATTTCTCTCTCTTTTTTTGTATTGTAGCTCTTTGAATTTTTTTTCAAGAGCCTTTGTTTTTTTTTTTGGCTTAAATTTCTATTTTTTAAGACTTGTATCAGTTTTTTTTAAGACCGAAGAGATTTGTATTAATTTGAAATTTGTTTAATTATTTTCCTAATTAATAATTAATTTTCAGATTCATTTTCAAATTTGAATCACATCATATTTAAGTTTCCTTTTCTTAATTAATAGTGATTTTGTTTCCTTTCCCTAATTAATAATAGTAATTTAAAAAAAATTGAATTAAAAATTGTGAATCCTAATTTGATTTTGAAACTATAAATTGTGATACTATATATGATTCAAACGATACAATGATTTACGATCTGATATAAGATCAATTTCGATATATAAAACCAATTCGTATTGTACAATATATACCGTATTGTACAATAATGAGATGAGCCAACAAAATTTAACCATTGAATAATACCTAAAAAGATAATACACTGCTAAATGGAATAGTCTCTAACTATCAACTAGAACACCAAATAAGGATTTCTCTACCAAATTAAGCATTTTCTCACAAGAAAGAAACAAAAATACTCAAAAAAGAAAGATTTGCTTGTTTCAACCTTGAAACTGTTCTTTTTGGCTATTGTGCCTTTCATTTAATAAAAAATTACTAATTTTCCCCCATACAAAAATTATTTAAGCAATTTTCCTTTTCCACAGATATAATAAATTTATTTCTGTTTGACCGAACTAATACTCGAGTATGCTACCCACATACTCAAGTATAGTTTGCGGATTGAAAATGTCCATGTGTCCCATGAGTTTATATCCAAATATTACCCCTACTACCCACATACTCAAGTTTATACCCGAGTATTCAGTTAAATACTCGAGTATCCTACCTTTATACGAAGAGTTTCATTAACAAAACAACTTGATCATAAGTCTCATAAAAAAATTACAAGTCATAAGTCATAATTGATTGCTGGAAGCTTAGGTTTCTATTTTCTTTTTTCTTTTTATACCTACCCTAATTACCTTTTTGAAGCTAGTTGGCCCCCGGAATCCCCACAAACTTCAAGTCTTCAACTATTTGAGCCGGCCATGAGACTAATCTCGAGACGGAGCTTAATCACAGTTAAAGCTTCTGCCCCTCCACTCACTAAGCCCGTGTTACCAAGTGAATTACACTCATTGGACTGAATGTTAGGTTTTAGAACAAAAACAAAGCAAAATTATAGTCAAAGTGCATAAAAATGAACGAGTGTATATAAAACCGGAACAAAAGCACAAAAATAGAATAATCAAAAGAGGACCTATGAAACCCTTATCTAAATCTTAGAAAAGCAAAAATGGAGCAATAGAATATTAAATAAGATGTATTCAAAGCACTCCTTATATTCCATTTTTTTTTTAAACTATTTAAGCTATTTGCATTTTCAATTTTTTAGGAGAAATGAAGGTAAGCAAGCACTAAAAACAAGCATTTAAATTATTGACACAACATCCATGTTGTCTATCTTAACCACATACAAATAGAAGGTATGTTCTTCCATTTCCATCCTAATAACCTGAAAAGGCTTGGAAGGAGAACTCCGTCAACTTCTTCTGCAAAATAACCTTTCAGAAAAAAATTACAATGAATATTCCCAGTCATATTCAGTAAAGAGTCAAATCAGTTATTGAAGAAATGATGTATAAATAGGTCTCAAAATAAATGGTTTATGATGGTTAAAATACAAGGTTCGTAAACTGTCCCTATCATATGTTTTTCCAAATCTCAATGATTTTCCAAACTATAATGAACAGTGATACCACCAAGAAAGACCCTATGATAACCACAAGCAATGCAATGTGAACAAGTCTAGGAAGTAACTTCTAGCTGTGAGTCTTTCATAAGCAAGAATATCATCGTATCAGCATCTGCTGTAATTTATTCATTGTATTTCTTGACATCAGACCCCTATCCACTAAATGATCCCAGAAGATCTGTGACACTTTGTTTTCCCTAGCATTAGGAGCAAGAAAGCATTTATAGATTCTGACTGTGATCATCAACCTCTTTCTAGCCATCTCTTCTAACATATCTGAGGCAGCACTTGCCTTCCCTGCTTTCCAGTAAGCATAAGCGAGACTGGTGTAGATAATACTGTCACCTGACACACCCTTCCCTTCCATATGATTGAATAACTTTTCAGCATATTCAATCCTTTCTATCTTGCATAACTTTCTTATCAATGCCCTGTATACCGAAACATCAAGACAAATACCTTTACTCAGAAACTCATCTGGCAGTGCTAAAATTGCATCCATGTTGTCGTTCTTGCAGTAGCCATCAACAATCCATGAGTATGTGCAATAACTGGGGGAAAACCCAGTATCAAGCATGCTAAACAATAGCTCCTTGGCACTTTCCAGCTCACTCATCTTGCAGAACCCATGAATCAGTGCCTTATATGTAAATGGATCAGGCTTTAGTCCAGCTTCTAACATCTTATTCTTAAATTTCAAAGCAGATTTCAGATCCCCTATCTTGCAGTAAGCATTTATCAGGGTGTTACACGTGATATTGTCAGCTTGAACTGTTCTTTCACTCATCTCATTCAAGAGCTTGTTTGCATCTTTTATCCTGCCATCTTGACAGAGTTTGCGCAAAATTGAATTATAAGTAACAACTCCAGGGTACAATCCCTTAGCCTCCATCAGCTCACGCATTTTCAAAGCTCGCTCCAGTTCATTCGTTTTACAATAACCATCAATCAACGGAGTATATGTCACATGATTGGGAGCTGCACTTTTAATTTCACTAAACATCCTCATAGCTTCTCTCATCCTACCTTCTCTGCAAAATCCATAAATAAGAGAATTATAACTAACTATATCAAGATCTATTCCCTCTCTTTCCATTCTGTCCTGGATGGATAAAGCATCATAGTGCATACCTTTCTTGCAATATACAGATATCAAAGTATTGTACGTGAAAATATCAGGAAGTGCACCCTTTACTTCCATCTCATTTAGTAACTGTTCTGCCCTCTCCACATCTCCTGATTTGGAACAAGCATGGATTAAACAATTGTAAATGTAGATATTGGGAACAACCCCATCTTGAACCATTCTCTTGTGAATCTTCCAAACCATGTTAGTAACCCCATCATTCACCAAACAATTTAAAAGCACAGTACAAGCATGCAAATGGGGCTTGACTTTATATAACCTCATCTGTTCAAAAACTTGAATTGCATCCTGGGTCATCTTTGACTTTGCATAATGTATCACAAGCCAGCTCAAAACATGTGAATTAACTTCTGGGTCGTCATGAATCCTAACCAAAGAGCTCAAAACCGAAGGAGATGAAAGAAAATCCTTGTGGGCAATTTTGTCAAGCATCTGTTGTGCAGTTTTGAAATGTTTGTGTTTGGTGAGTATGTGAATCATGGTCCATGAACATTGCAAGGAGTGGCTAAAATGTGGGATGGAGGAAACCCATTTGAAGAATGGGAAGGAATAAGATGGCCCATAACCATAAAGTGAGAGATGCAAAAGCACATTGTGTATGGTAGTGGAAGTGAGAGCAGAGCCATTATTTGCATTCAACAAATTGCCCCAATGACCCTTGACAACAATTGCACACACACTCTCAATAAATTGGCTCTTCTCAACCAAAACCATGTCTATTACTATCATCCATACGCTCTACCATTTGACCAAGAGAACTTAATGGATATACAAATGAGTATAATAGTTTTTAGGTGCTATGTTTGGTTTTCCTTCTTTTTGTTTGCATCGGACACTGGTCATGCGTGTATTCCCAACCTCGGATCCTAAAAAGTGGCATTTCTTATCAAAACATCATCTATAAAATAGTAATAAAAAAGGTTGAATTATTGTGTAAATACTTGTATAAGACGAGATTATTTTGGAGTTAAAAATAAAAAAATAAAAGTTATTTTAGTAAAATTCGTAACATGAAGAGGAATGTGAAATTTTTAAAATATCTTTTATTTTTAATCTTAAATCCCAAAACGATAGAAGATGAATGCAAGTCCTCATAATTCAACCACGAAATTCTTAATTCTTGGATTGATTAAAGAGCATTTAACTTAGTATGGCTAAGTCAAAATTCATAATTAAAATAAAAAAATGAAGAACAGAATAGAGAAAAAAAAGAAAATTATATTAATCTCTAAACTATAAAAACAATTTGAGAAAATTTAACGAAAACTAAAACTATGTCATTTTAAGTTGTTTGAGATATATCACGTGAGAAACACTTTTTCCAACTTTTAAATAGGTTATCATAGGTTTCTAATGTATTCTTCTTTTTTTTTTGGTACATAATTTCTAACGGATTCTTAATTTGTCATGAATTATGATTGTAAAATTTTTTCAGTTAGTTAGTGTTAATTGATTGATGCTGTTTAGACTCCGTTAATGAATTTTGTTTTTCTTTCTATGCAATTGATTATAAATCGATATTTAGTCGATTATATCAATAAAGATACTATACTTTATTGCTGGTTGTTAATTAATCGATTATATAATCATTTAATCGACTAACAAAGGGGAAATTAGTGTATAGTTTTGGGATAAGGGTAAAATGGTTATTTTTTAATTAATAAGGGATAAAAAGGTCAAAAAGGCATGTATTAAATTTTTATATCTATCCACGAAAAAAGATTCTTATAGTTGCATTTAGAATACTATCTGTATATGTTTTATATAGTTAGACAGTAAACATAAGGGGAAAAAAATATGTTGGCAGGCTAACGCACTCATGTGGCAGACGGGTAGGCCAGCCCTCCGGGCCTCGCCCATTTTGCCACCTCCTGTTAGCATTTTGTATAAGCAAGTAGTAGCATTTAATCTTACTCGTTTTTTCAAATGATTAGAAGTTAAAAAATTAGAAGTTATTTTTTAAACTTTTTAGAAAATATTAAAGCTACTTTTTTTAGGTTTTAGTTTTTTAAAAAAATTATATAATTATTATAAGCTTCTAAATATATTTTTTAATTAAGAAATACCTTTTTAAAGCCAACTATTCAATAGATTGGAAACATGTAATCATAAATAGCATCAAATCATTCTTTCTGTAAAATTTATTTTTTTTAAGCTTCAGCAAAATAATGTTTGGTTTATTTAATTTTTTGTCGGGCCGAAATTAATTGGTCCTAATAGGTATAATAATTAAGCCCGATAGACATTATATTAATAAATATTATTAATATGCTAAACGATTTTCCATGCAGAAAGAAAGGAAACCATTGAATGTTGAATTGTTTTCCCACACCTATCAAGTTTAAAATTCAAATTTAAAAAATTTGAATTTTAAATATTAAATATTTTTCACCCAATAAGCATAATAATAAATTATTTATAGGCTTTTCACCCAAAAAAAAATAAAATTATTTATAGGCTTAACAATTTTCCATAAGAAAGTATTGGAAAACATTGAATGTTGAACTCTTTTCTCACTTATCAAGTTCAAAATTCAAATTGAAAAGTTACTAAAAAAGGAAACATTCAAAATGGTTTCAAGTGTGAACAGAAAGTGGATATAGAAGGAAATAACGATACATCAGCAAAGTTTCAAAAGAATGATTTTATCACACAAACAAAACTGTAACGCTACATTATGCTATATTATTCTTTTATTACACAGACACTCTATATTAAGAAGTAATAGAATATTGCTTACCAAAAAAAATATATATATATAATATATATAATATTGATATGAATATTGACATAATATATGTTTTTTAATAAAAAAATTGATATTAAAAATAAACTATATTAATACTATTTTCTCTCTTTAAGTTCTTACAATTTTTTTTGTTAAAATATTATATAAATCTTTGTGAAATTATATGTTCTAAAAAAATAAATTATTAAGTATCTATAAAATTTAATGAGTTGGATGTATAATTCTTCAAAAAATCACAATCACCAGTAAATTTTTTGTGTTAATTATGCTCTTACATCAAAAGAGTAAAATTTTAATTTCTTTCATATGCATTAAATTAAAATTTACATTTTTATAGTTATTAAATTTTTCTATTTTGCTTACCAATAAAAAAATCTATTTTTTTAACCGAATAATATTTGTCATTTTCAATTTTGTTATTTAATTTTAAAATTTAAAATTTAAATTCTTTTGTATTAACTATACATACTTTTAAAAAATAATTTTGTTCTCTTTTATTTTATAATTTTTATACATTTTTTAAATTGATTATACACGCATATTTAAAACATTTATATTAAAAAATTTCTTAAAAATACTTGTATGGAGATTTTTTATCTTTTTATATTATTCTTTTAAACGTGTATGAAAATAGTTTGAATTTAAAATACTTGTACTAATTACCGTTGATTATTCCACTGGGTGAATGGGTGAACAGTGACTGATACTTTTTTTTTTTTTGAATAAATGATGTGCCTCTGACAAGTTATGTTTTTCAAGCCAAAAACAATAGGAATTTAATCATAAAAGAGCATGTTTTGTCTATTAATTGTTTTTATTATTTAGTTTTTCTATTTTTTGTTTATTTCTCATTTTTATATGAATTTTTATAGGTTAAAGTGTGAAAGAGATTCGAAAATTTGAGAAAACAAGGAAGAGAAGACCGCGCGAGAGACCAAACAAGGCGCCAGAGGGTCGCGCCACTATTGAATTGAAATTTGAATTAAAATCGTTTTAATTTAATTATTCCGTTATACGTAATAAGTTGTAATTTAATTCTTCCGTTATACGTAATAAGTTGTAATTTAATTATTCCGTTACACGTTTCACCAGGGAGGTTGTGGGCCTGCAAATGTTCCCTTAATTCTGAAAACAACAAATGGTCTTCAAGTTGAGCGTGATCATGATCATGACCATGAGCCTTCAACTACAGCCATTTCATCATCTTCTGCATAGCCACAGGAGCAACTAAGAAGATGCATGAAACCAAGTGCAAGAGCGCATCCAAGAAAATTCAAGAAACCAAGAGCAAGAGCGCATCCAAGAACATGCAAGAAAAAAGAAAGGGAGTCATTTGATGATGATGATGATGATGATGAGGTGGATCACTCTCAACCCACGAGTCAGCTTGATCAGGCCTCTTCCATTACATTCATTCCATCTTCTTCTCAAGCACATGAGGTACCAAGAAAATGCAAGAAACAGATGGCTGAGCCAAGAAAATGCAAGAAACAGAGGGCTTAGCCAAGCAAATCCAAGAAAAGACAAAGGGAGTTATGTGATGATGGTGATGATGATGAGTGGAATCCAACCAGGAGTTCCATACGTGGTAAAAGATGTGAAGTCTTACGATCAAGGAAAAGGGTGAGTCATGGAAGATCATTGCTGGATTGCCAAAGGGAAGCCTTGAGTAGTTCACAACAAAAAAATCATCATGTTGTTATGCAGAAAGACAATGACAACATATGTTCTATATGTCGTTATGGTGGTGAATTGATACTATGTGTAGATGCCCATCCTCATCCCATCTCAGCTGTATAGGTCTTGAGCAAGTTCCTGATGGTAATTGGTTTTGCCCACCATGTTGCTGCAAAATATGCAACAGACCAAAATATGGAGAAGATTGTGCAGATAACAGTATCCTTGTTTGTGATCAATGTGAGCACAAATACCACATTGGGCCTACCCGGGCTCCTAACTTGAAACTTTAAGTCCCCTAACTTGAAGTATCAAGTGAAAAGTACTCAGAGGTTCTAATATGGGTTCGTCTTTGCTTTATAACTCGGATTTATCGAAAAATCATATCACATTAAATGCTGCCTGTTATTGTACGTTACATATGTTACGTGTCATCCCTTGGTTGGTTTTGGTCTTGCCAAATGACGCAAGATAAAATCATTTCCAGATTTCGAAATTCGAAACGGTAATAGCTTAACAAGCACGTTTCTCCATTTTAAACTTTTCATACATCTCTTCATTTGCTCCTCTTCATTTTTTTCTTCTCTTCTTTTCTCTTCATTTCTTTTTCTTGCTCTTCCTTCTTTAGATGTTCGATACGAACACGAAGGGTAGATTCAGTTCGTTAGTGTATTGGCTAATTTGAATGAACTTAATCCCTTCTAATAGTATTACCCTTGTATTTATAGATGTTATGTTTAAGATTATTATCAATGAATATGGAGCAGTTATTGAAGTGGTAGATAATTAGCGTGGCATTTGTATAAATCGTGATTTTAGCGATGCATAGTATAAAAGGATCGTGGGTTTAAACCCACGATCTGGGATCTAGTTTTGATATCCGACCACCTGAGTTCTTGATGAATGGACTCATATTATCCCGGGCATAGGGGCATTGGGCCAACACAGGTTACACCAGGCTGGGCCTACCCAGGCTTCTAACCCGGAACATTAAGGCCCCCCAGCTCGGATTATTAAGTGAAAGGTACTTCGAGGTGCTAATATGGGTTTGTCTTTGCTTTATAACTCGGATCTATAGAAAGTTCTTATCACATTAAATGATGTCTGTTATTGTGCATTACATATGTTACCTGTCATCCCTTGGTTGGTTTTGGTCTTGTCAAACAACGCGAGACGAAGTCATTTCTAGATTTCTAAATTCGAAAGGGTAATAGCTTAACAAGGACGTTTCTCCATTTTAAACTTTTCATAGATATCTTCATTTACTCCTCTTCCTTTTATCTTCTCTTCTTTTCTCTTTATTTCTTTTTTTTTGCTCCTTCTGTAGTCATCTTTTTCTTTTTATCCCACCTTTTTCATCGTTGTTGTCGTCTTGCATTCTCACTGAAGTATCTTTCACAGTCTTAGAGACTTGTTTCGTCATATTGACATATAATTTTGTTAAATTTCTCTCGTACACTCATTTCTTGACCTATGTTCTTTAAACTTGTTGGTTGCTGCTTGTATTCTCTATTGCAATTGTATGTATCTTCAGTTATTAAAAGTGTAATGAATACCCAAGGTAGATTAAAAGGTGTTTTAGACCTTTTCGCAGAGCCCCTTTGTTCCCTTTGCCAAATTCCGGGCAAATTAGAGTAACTTTGTGTTCTCGGCCGATTTCTGCTATTGCATTGTCTTTTAATTCAATTTTTGAGTTAAAGTCTAACTATGTCTTTCCTTCTAGGCATGTGCGGAGGAATCACCCCTACCGCTCACTTCCTGCTTCTCGTTTCGCTCTTCCGCCTAACTTGGCTGGCTTAAAATAGGTTAACGAAGAGGCTTTAGGACTTCGTTCATCTTATGAAAATAATTAGGCTTCCCTGCAATTTGCATTAGGTTTGTTATCTCTCTCATGACTTGATAATTACTTCCTTCTGGGTTGAAGTCCCTTGTGAGAATGAAAGGATCTATTCTCCTTCCTGGCAAGGTGGTGAAGCTTTTTTTTTGTGTGTATAAATGTTTGTTCTCGGAAGTGGGAATTCGACTACCCTTTTCCGAGTTCCAGACAGAAGTTTTCCATTATCTTGACATTGCACCTTCTCAACTTCGTCCTAACGGGTAGTGTTTTCTTAAAATATTCGAACTGGTTTGCCAGGCTTACAAGTTCGCATATTTTTCCCGAGTATTTTTTCTGTCTTTTTGCGGTATTTCGCAATGCCATTGAAAATGGGACCAACAACTACGACTGAGTTTCTTTGAAGGCTCGTCTCGGCTTGAAATGGTGTATCATCTTTGAGGATAAATGAAAAAACTTTAAGGAAGATTACTCAAAATTTGTACCGGTGAAGCTCTCTTTTCTACTCCTTCAACTTCTTCTTCTTCTTCTCAAAGTACAATACTTTCTTCCTTTTTCTTGGAGCAAGATGAACTTCCTCGGTTTCCGTTATCTTAGAACCAAGCTCATTATACCCCTTCTGCACAAGTGTTCCTACGTAATTCAAAAAACCTATCGGACAATGAGTTGGAAACTTACAATTGGTTTAAAAGCTTATCCCATCAATTAGCTAAGGAGCATGCAACTATTGCTCCTCAACCGGTTTCAGTAATTGAAAAATAAAACCTGAAACTGAATTTAACATGCATCAAAACCTACTTCGAAGGTAAAGAGTATCAGAGTACAGACCGTTTCTTTGAAATTTAATGTGCTAGAAAAGAAAGTGCTTAACAAGATAAAGTTGAAATCTTCAGATTCAAAATCGAAAATGCTAAAATTTCTTGGTTTATCTTCCAACTCCAAGAATGACTTCCTTACTCGCTTGCTTACAAAGAAAACTTGCAACTAACAAACTGGGAAATTCGTAATAGAAAAAAACCTCTAAACACTATTGAACTGTTCCAAACTTAAGAAAATTTTCTAAAACTTAAAAGCTTAAGTTTCTAGCTAAGCACTCAAAAGTCAAAACTAAATCCAAACTGTAGATCACTAATGCCTTTTCTTTCCTCTTTCTTCATGTGACGGTCCACATCCTTTTCATTTTAGTAGTTGTCATTGCGCTTTTTAATATCTGCAAGCAAGTAGTAAAATATATAAATAAATTACCAAATTATCATTTCTTTTACCATTTTATTATAGTGGGCTATTTTCTTAGATTTTGGGCCACTTTTTACTTGTAATCTAAATCATATTTAGCCCAATCTCAATGCAAAATATAAGTGTTAGACAAACAACTTTTGCCCCTAGCAACTATTTAGATTAACATTAACAATAAAGTAAAATGGTATGAGTTTTATATAATTTATTATCACAAACTACTCATTCATATATCAGTGCGTGTGTTTTAAGCTGAACTCATTTATATTATTTAAGAATTTAATAATTTATAAAAAAGTTTAATTATAAATATTTTTCTAAACAAATACAAAAATATTATTTGTGCAAATTGCAAAATTATTTTCCAAAAGCAAAACCCGGATCAGTACATGAATGTCTTGTCTCAAAAAGAACATGCATGATATTATCCAGGAAAAAAAAGATCTTTACGAATATATATTCTATATACTTCCTTTGTTGAAAGCCGACACGAAAATAGTTGAAGGTAAGGGTGTCGTTGGAAAACGTAAAATAATGAAAACAAGTTTTTAAATATTTCATGAAGTTAGACGTAAAAAACATGTTTTTTCCCTGTTTTTTTCTAATGAAAGAGAAAACTTTACCTTTTTTATATATTTTTTTTCTTTTGACAAGAAAGAAAATCGGATCTCAAACATCGTACTCAATCATTTATTTTTTTTAATTTTTTTCTCGAAGCCACAAAGAAACGAGAAGGTGCCATGTGGATAAAACAAAAAGAAAACGTGCTTAAAGTGGAGGCTCAACCTAGTGCCCTTAGGAATGAAAGAGTGCTTTGAGGAAAAGAAAGATACAAAAAGGTTTTGAGAGATTAGGGCTAACTTAATCCAGTGCATTCTTTGAGATGACATGTCCAACAAAAATAAATGGGAGGGAAAATGGTGCCCCAATTGGAAAAGGAACTATCTTTTGCAGTTATTAATTTAATAATTAAATTTCAACTTAAGCGCCACATGGACCGCCTTTGGATGACACCAAATTTTGGCAGTTAACAATAAACGCCGACAGTACCGCCTCAACATGACAGAAAATGAGGCAGTTTGGTATATTACGCCGTTTGAACTGACGTTGAATATTAATGAATTTTGTCGGTCATTTGAGACGCCTTATGGATGGCTGGTGAAAGGAATTTTCAGGCTGTTTAGACAAAACCGCCTAAGATTATTCTACGGGAACTGCCCATTTTGTTGTAGTATATGGGCTCTAGTTTTGATATCCCACCACCCGAGTTCTTGAAGAATGGGCTCATTATTATGGGCATAGAGGCATTGGGCCAGCGCAGGTTACACCTGGTTGGGCCTACCCGGGCTCCTATAAAGCCACTTAGCCAATTCCTCACTTTTACGTTTTTACCACTTAACTGGACTTGCTAATTTGTTTTTCTACGGACACAAAATAAAAATCCAAACTTAAACTCCAGGTTATCTTTTTTCCTTATTCACTTACCTTTCTAACAAGCTATCACCCACTCGATTCCGAGCTCGTGAGCTCCGGTTACATTTTAATTTTGCGCTGCTTACATTTTAATTTATGTGTAATTCCACTAAAAAAATTATAATAAACTCAGTAACTTGTTTTCTTGATTTGTTTGATTTACTGAAATCAATGTGAAACTTCAAGCATCAAGAGTGTATCAATTCCAGACTTATTTTGCCATTTCTGATGAGATTGTGGATAGAAAGTTGAAGCTCTTGTATTTGACTTTATATTAAGGAATGATCCCATTATTAGTGAAGTTTTTGAGCATTCAACCGTGGAAAGTGGCACTGGAATATTGCAATAAAGAAATTATTTATTGATCACTTCAAATTTGAATAATGAAAGTGTCATGCATGCATCATCGAGGACTCGATTTTGAAACTCACAGGTTTCTTCTGTCAAGTCAAGCTTTGTTACTAATTTTTTTATGCAAATTTTATTAAAAATTAAGTATACTGATCTCCAATTTTAGGGTTGTGAAATTGCAATGCTTTAAGGTGGGTTTCGGAAAGTGGGTGATATTGTCTTGGGTTTTATATATGTCATGTTGTAAGAAATTTGTAGTGTCATGTTACTCTCACAAAAAAGGATGGCCTCACCTTGTTTTTGTTTTTCTTTTTCTTTTTGAGTGGGACCCACATCAAATGTATTACAGTAACATGATACTAAAAGTTTCCTACAACATGACATATATAAAACCCTATTGTCTTATTTGTCTCACTGGTTGTTGTGTAGGATGGAACTAAAACATGATGTATTTATCTATAATCAATTTCTTCGTACTTTTTTATTTACTCAGTTTCTTTTCTTATGCTTAAATATTGGATGAAATGTAGCCTGCTTCCATTCCAAGAATAATAAATGAAAAAAATATATTTTATATTTCATGTCCGAACATTAATAAATTTTCATGTGATAGCAGGGAAAAAAAATTGACTTCATCACTGCTGGTGGCAGGGTATGTCATTCTGAACAAAATGGTCTTTATCAAAATATGAGAATGCGTCAACAAAATGATCTTCCATATCAACTTTGTTTAAATGCAATGTTGCATCTATGAATTCTCCATAGTCTATTGTGCCACTGTTATCAACATCTGCCTGCAATCAGAAACAAAAATGGGACAAATGGATTATAACAATGTGCTAGTAGAAGTGATTTATTATAATACTTTTTTGATTGTTATTTATTATTATACTTTTCGCTACTTTGCATAAACATGTTTCAAGAAATGATTACAAAGAGCTTTCCTTGCAAGATTAATCATAAACCAACACTTATCATAATCTTGGTCAAGTTACAACATGAACAAATCAAGTCCAATAGGACTACTACTACTAACATAATAAGAAGTTCTAAATCAATAAGAATCCTAATATTCTAACCGGAGAAAATGTTTGGCCAAACCAAATTAAAAGGTACAAAATGTAGGTTTATTTTGTGCCGTTAAGGAAATTAAAGAAAATTCTTAACTAATACTTACAGCTTGCATTAGATCAAAAATTTCAGATCCCCTGAGATTAGCACCAAGCATTTTCAGTCCAACCTTGAGTTCTTCAAAACTTATTTGACCACTGTTGTCAATATCTATAATCTTAAACATTTCTTTCAATCCATAAATTTCTTCTTCTGAAAGATTCTGTGCAATAATCTTCATAGAACAATATGGAAAATATTAAAAGAGCATAATTTGATGATTCCAAATTGAATTTAAGATGTTGACATATTCAACTTTGCAAATAAAAGTCAATATATAACAATCTACTAGTCATCATTCCCAAAAGAGTGGAAAACATATATTCTCATGGGACACAGTTATGTAATGGAAAAATTACTTACTGTAAAAGCCGTTTTCTTGAGCTTTTTCATTAAAGAAAACTGCTTCAGGCGACTCAAAGCTGCAGAATCAAGAGGCGCAACTCCATCAACCTGAAACCAAGGGTGACCTGCAAAGAAAAGGAACATGATCACTTACAAGATGGTAACAAAACCTCAAGTTCTATGATATTGTCACAATTACAATTAGTACTCACAGGTCAGAAAGTCTGGCAATACAATGCAGAATTTTTCGTCCAAAATATTTAAAAATACAATAAATTTGTTCTTAGGGTGTGTTTGAAAAAACTGAAAGATTAACAGTACAATAATTTTATTCATAAACTGAAACTTACGAAGAACTTCATCAACTGTTATCCTTTGTTTAGGATCTCTAACAAGCATCTTCCTAATCAAGTCTTTTGCACTTTCAGATATATTCAGCCAAGGATCTGAACAGAAATTAAGAACACCATCCAAAACATGCCGATATATTTCTGGCTTCGTTTCTATTACCAAGGAACAAAATAAAAAATCTCAATTTTTAGAACCAGAATAAACCTATAATGAAATAAAAATTAAACAAAATGATTGGATCATCAAGGGAAAGACATCTTAAGAACTCTTACCACCCCAAAATGGAGGTGTTCCGCATAAGAGAATGTATACGATCACACCAGCACTCCAGACATCAGCTTCTGGGCCATAATGCCCACATAGAACTTCAAAAAAGGACTTCCAACCACATCCTTGAAAACATCTCCTGTAAGTGAAGATTGTTAGTGACAAACACTCATAGCAATCATATAAATATAACAATGCAAGAAAAAAAAATTTGTTTTGTCAAACGTGTTATATTTAGGGAAGCATCAACAAGAATTCAATTCTTCAGGAAAGCTTTGCATGTTCTCATATCAAATTAATTATCTGTTACTACAACAAATATGACTCACATAATTAGTTCGTACATCATAAACAATTAGAGATAGATCTTAATTGAACAAGGGGGAAAAAAATAAATCAAACCTGGTTTAAAGAAAACAGACAATCCAAAATCTATTGCCTTAAGAGTGGAGTCTTCATGGCCATTAACGAAAAGAAAATTCTCAGGCTTAAGATCAAGATGCATTACTCCAAGGGCGTGGCAATCCTTAATAACACTAACTATAGTCCTTGCAAGTTTAGCTGCCTTTCTTTCCGTGTAATATCCCTTTCCCACAATCCTATCAAAAAGCTCACCCCCTTCACATAATTCCATAACAATGTGAACCGAAACAGCATCCTCATAAGCCCCTTTAATGGAAACAACATTGGGAATACCTGCCAAGTGATGCATTATCTGAATCTCCCTCCTCACATGCTCCACATCAGCATATGTCACCATTTTTTCTTTAGGAATGGACTTGCAGGCATACTTGTTCCCAGTAGCTTTCTCCCAACAAAGGAAAGTGGTTCCATAATGTCCTTGCCCAAGTTCTGCTCCCAAATTGTAGTAGTCCTTAAGATAACCCGTCTTTCTCTGCAAAACTGAATTTACTTGAAGCCCAGCAATTGATTGCTTCTTAACATTATGGAAATTTCCTCGCTTTGCTGGCTCTGCTGGTCTACTATGTTCCTTCTGCCTATCTGGCTCTAGTACAATGGTGTTCTGTTCCACGTGCTTTATTTGTTCCTCTGAATGTTTATTGCTCTCTTTATCTGTTGTCTGTTGCACCTGCTTCATCTCCTTGTTGTCAATTTTCACTACTTCAGGAGGCTTTTGATGAACAGTCTCTAGATCATTTGGATTTGGCCTTTTACTCACAAGTGAAGGTCCACAAGAAATTTCTACGTACTCATGTGAAATCCCTTCAATCGTTGGCTGTGACCAACCACAGAATGAACTCGGAAGAAACGAGGGAAATACTCCATCTTTCGAGTTTCTCGATCCAACACAATTGTTTCCCATCTTACACCGGTCACTGCCTCAGCATAAGCATATAAGACACAATAACCAAACGAAGCCCCGAAATAGTATTTGATTTTCTGCACCAACCTCGCTATTATATATAGTGAAAAAGAAGAAGGGGAAAATGGAGTAGTTATCCTCACTGCCCACTGCTAGCCCGATCCTTTGTAACCTGATTAAACAAACATAAAAGTCAGCAAAGCTAGTAATCCAAATCAAAAACACAATTTACATAACTCAAATATAGTAATTAAATTAAATATATAATTTCATAATAATTGAATCAAATATCAACTTCATCACATATATAAAATATTCTCATCATAATCAGATCAAGTATCAACTTCAATATTCATCATGTATATTCTCATCATAATCACATCAAATTATCAACTTCAATATATATTCACATCGAATCAAATATTATTCATAAACTTTATTAAGTTTATTTAGTGTATGTAGTGGGAAGAGAACCATGGTAGACCCGGGAAACCCTGCCAGTCACAAGTAATCAAATTGGCCATAATCAAAACATCTCTTCCTAGTGTGCACACCTCTTTCCAGAGTTGCTACTAGTATCCCGGGAAACCCTGCCAGATAACACTTTGGAAAGAACGGATAATATCTATTCACATCATATAAATATATCGGAGGCATAAAGCCCAAAGGTTGTGTTCATCACTTTAGGAGGTACCATCCCAAAGCTATCCTCCCACTATTAATTTATTACAATAACATACAATTCCAATTCAATCATAAATCTCTTATTCAGAAAGTTTCCTTAAAAGTATCATAATTTTATATTTGTAGAATTATTCAATAACATCCATGTACATAATCAATTTTCATATCATAATCATAGTTTCCAAATTTTTTCATATATCATATCATAATCATAAGACTCATATATCGCACATAATCATAAATCATATATTTGGAAAAATTTATTTAAAGGGTATCACAATTTTAAATCATAAATCTCATGATCATGAATCTCATATTTGGAAAGTATCATAATTTCAAATTCAATTGCAAATCATATATTAGGAAATTTTTTCATAATCACATAATAGTAAATTATTCTTTATTTCCATTTATTCCAAAATAATAATTCTATTTTTCTCCAATAAAATTTCCTAAATATCACATGTAATAATTCGAATTTAAGAATATGATAAAAATCTTCATACAGAATTAACCTAAGAGGACCTAGGTATTAGGATTACATATAATAAATTTCAAATACCTAAGAGCACCTAAATATTAGGATTACTTAGTCTCCGTGTTTGATGACTTTTAGGAGGAAAAGCAATTGGAGAAGAGAAGCGGTTGTGACCAAACTATTTTATTAATTATACAAGAAAATATTCTACTAATTCCAATAAAAGAAAAATAATGAGATTGAAAGTCAAAATTTATATTGGAATTTGTAAAAAAATAAAAGATAAGGTTGAACAATGCGGTGTAGGTTATAAGCCTATTTAATGAGCAGATTAACTGTAAAACTAATCTTTTAATTATAAGCCCGGCAAAAAAAAAGTTATGTTAGCTTAGTGAGGTTAAGTTGCTACATAAGCGTTTATCAAAAAAAAAAGTT
>JAVKPL010013150.1:0-68964 GCA_032173675.1 Gastrolobium villosum | reverse complement strand
GCCAATATGCAATAATGGTTAATGAATATCACTCAATGCGCATTCCGTGATAATAACTATATGCATCTAAACCCACAAACTTATACACATGCAGACAAATATATAATTAGTGTTTGGACCTGTTCTTAATCAATGAGATTCTAATTCTCACTTACCTAACACTTGACTTCCACCGGGGCGTTTGGTAGAGAAGATTTTTTTTTTTTATCCGAAAATCTTGATTTTTAGAAATATGATGAAAATATTTAGTTTATGATAATATCCAAAAATTAAAATTTTAAAAAAATTCAATTTCAAGAAAATTCTGAAAAATACCGAACAAGGAATATTTGTATGTATTTGGCATCAGTAGCCTATGAATTTGGCAACACTGGTTTTACTTACAACACAACAAAACCAAAAACACATGAGAGGGAGAAGATGGGTCCAGACCATGTAGCAAACTAGCAATGGCCCATTCACAAGTGCACCGGAAAATTAACTGACAAGCAAAACCAAGACGCTCATTATAAAATTCATGGAAAAGCGTAGGGATAACATGCCAGCAAATTGTAATCAACACTCACGCTCCAAGGGAGAAACTGCGCCACACCGCCATTTTCAGTTCACTTCCTTCTATTTCTTCCTGGTTATAGCGGAGAGTATTATGAGCATCCACAAATTAATATTCTCTAAATTGAAATCGGTAATTAGTTATGATAAAATGTTGAATATGTTTTTATTTACAATTTTTTTTCCACCAATTCTTACAAATTACACTATATATTACAAGTAGTATATACTACTTGAACATATAATATTCATAGGGTTTACATTTGTCATTTAACATGACACAATAAACTTTCTTACACTCATGACATTTTGTGGGACCCACACTTTTTAAAGAAAAGAAATTACAACACGCAAAACGAATCTCTATTACATTACACAATTATTTTTCCTACAATATAACTATTATAAAACCAATATTCATAATTCATAATATAATTTATAAATAAATTTTTTATAAACATAACTGCACTTAAATTTTTTACTATTTATGAGCACTTTACTTTTCAAAAGACATTAGAATGTACTTAGAAAAACAAGAAAGATATTATTACAAAAAAAAAAAACAAGAAAGATAATTACTAAACTACTATTCATATATTAAAGGATTAAATGGCAAATTTCCATAGTAACTAGACCCAACGCCACAATTCAACTCAAAATACTAAAATATTAAATTTATAAGTCATTCCATATATATATATATATATATATATATGTATAGTCAGGATCATTTTATACCAATGTAAGTTACATTCTCAATCTTATCCGTTGATCCCACTTATATCGAAGGACTTTAATTTTTTAGCGATGTGAGCCATTGGATACAAGTGGATCAATGGTCAAGATTGAGTGTGAGACGTCTAACTCTTACACTGGTGTAAGAGTATCTTGCCCTATATATATATATATATATATATATATATATATATATATATATATATATATATATATATATATATATGCAGGAATCGTTTGACACCGGTGTCAAATTTGAAGTTTGACACCTCATCTGAGAGCCGTTAGATCAAAAAAGATCAATGGTGTCACGTGCTTACAAATCAGAGTCGTTGATCTTTTTTGATCTAACGGCTTTAAGATGAGATATCAAATTTGACACCGATATCAAAGGATCATGCTTCATATATATATATATATATATATATATATATATATATATATATATATATATATATATATATATATATATATATATATATATATATATATCCAATTCCTTACATATGCAAAACTTTATCACTTATATTTGAATTTTCTATGACTAAGATTCCATATGAAGATAAAACAATCTTAATAAAGAGATAAGATATTCCATCTATTTTTTTATGCTTACTTTAACTATTTTTATTCAACACATTTAGATCAAAATATTGACTAACTTTTATCATTTTTCTCTCCTCTTAGGGAGATATCTTTCAGGGCAACGATAATATGAGCATCTTCCATTCATTTGATGACATTTGGATTAAAAATTTTTCTTCTATCTTCCATACACATGTTATAGCCACTGTTGGATTTCGATTGACTTATCTCACTGAGTTGGACGTGTGACAATAGCACCGAAATAATTTCACCTCTTACAATTCTCTGATCTAATTATATTGAAGAAAAATAGGTAAAAAAAATAAAAAATAAGCATAATGTTTTTTCTCCTTGATAAAGAAATTTGTTTTAATGTAAGTTAAGCCAAGGATGAAGAGGTAATTGCCTTTACCGTTTGGACAGGACGCGCTAGGAGATAATAGGGGGGGATATAGAAAGTGTGAGACATCATTTTCGATGGGACCAACGGCCAAGAAAGACCTATGGAGTTGAGACAAGGTCATTGGGTTTTCCACAGCTTTTTATTTTTATTTTTATTTTAATAGGTTCCTATCTTGTCGTTGCTGGTTGGATTATGCTTTATCACTTGTCTTCAAATGCTCAACACAACACCACCCCATGCTTTCTTTTCTTTTCTCTCCTCGTTAGTGCCTTTTATTATGTCTGAATCTGTAACAGTGCTTCATGTTCCCACCTTGTAACAACATCACTACCACCACCACCACCACTGTTTTCTGTATAGTCTGTACTGTTAAGTATCACACAACAACAACAACAACAAAGAGAGGAAAAATAGCACTCTTTTTATCACAAGATGAAACCTTCTTTATTTACTTCCATTATCAATGCCTTAAGATCTACCACGTTTGTCATTTTCACTTTCGCTGTTGTTCCATGTTTTTCTTCTGCTTCTGGCTTCAATGCCTGCCCTTGTCAGCCTCTACAGCCATTGTCTCGTGTGGGTTGAAGAATGTGGGCTACATGGTTTCCAGAGATCTTGGAATTTTGTACTTGAGAGTTTTCAGCTTTTGACTGTTTTTCAGAATTGTCTTGGTGCTCGCGATGCAATTAGGTGATTTTCACTTTTGGATTTAGTGGCTTGTCCTTTTGTTTATGTGTTCATGCCCCCTTTTTTACTTTTAATGAGAATGTGCCAAACTCGTGATTGAACTTGTGATTTGCATTGTCTTGTTAATGTCTTGCTGTGGTTTTGTGTTTTGCTAAATTGGATTTATTTATGCTGACTTGGATCAATTACTATATGAGAATCATGCGAACATTCACCTATCACATTTACCATATTTCTTGGTTAGCTTTGTAATTTGATCAGTTTATGTAATTCTGTTTCAGTGATTGCCGTAGTGTATTATTCTTTCAAGTTTGCACCTAGTTAATTGGCACTCCAACATCTGCAGTTACTAGTTTTCCGCTTTTATTGTAAAATCTTAGTGGCGTTGTCTTATTATATATATTATGGTCATGATGCCTGCACTAGTTTGAAGTTGGGGGCAGGCTGTTAGGTGGTTTTGTATGATTATCTGATGGCTTTTTGTAACATGAATGCTTCTTATAGCTTCTATTCTCTAGAATCACTTTAGGCGTGATTATGTTAACATCCTTGCTTTTCATTATACTAATTGCAATTTGAATGTTTTATTTTTTTGTCTTTTGATTTGTTATGTGATGAATATTTAAAAATTTAGATGCCAAGAAACAAAAATGTAGACTAAATAGGGCAAGAGAACAGAAGGATTAAAAAGGAACTCTCATGAAGACTGCATAAAAATTGGCCTCCAATCAATTGAAAAAACTCTCCTATATAACTACTGTGTACTTAAACATGAGCAACTGTGGTAGGCCTGTAGAATGCGGGGAGCAATCACGATGAAGTGGAGATAAAATTGATTCATATAATTCTTATAAGAGAAATATAATATAAAATCATTAATGTGACTTTCACTTGAAATGGTTCTTTATCAGAGCCATGGTCACAAGTTCAATTCTTACTGCTCCATTTTACTAATAAATAATTAAATAATGTGGAGTTTATTAGCATACATAGTTGAACCAAGCTTTTGGTTCTTTACTACCCCGTATCTCATATTATACTAAACAATCTGATTGCACCACTGTCGTTAACTTAAATCGCAAGTTGCTGCTGGAGTTAAATCATTTTTGGTCACTTCATGTATCGTAGGTATTGTTGGGATATTCAAATGTGATGAGTCCCACATTGGTTGGTAATGAGCTAAGTGAAGTGGATATAAATGGATGGACCCATTAACTCAATTCCTTAAGGTTTTGGGTTGAGACATGGTGTCGGACCCACTTGATGTGGACAGTTTAGCTTAGCCCATTGAAAGTAGTCCCCCGACACTGGCTACTCCCGAACTCGCCTGATAGTGGTAACAGAGCTGGGTTGGGCTCGAGTTAGCCAGGTGCTCCGCTAGAGGCGGGCGGGTTGAGTACTGAGTACTCGGAGAGAGGGAGTGGGAGCATACCAATGTTTCATACTTGAGGGGGAGAATAAACCCAATACCTTAAGGTTTTGGGTTAAGACATGGTGTCGGACCCACTTGATGTGGACAGTTTAGCGTAGCACATTGGTGGTGGTTCCCCACCACAGACTCCTCCTGGACTCGCCTGACAGGTATTACCATAGAGTATCTGTAAGGAATATAAAATAAAATCTTTTTTCTTAATTTCTTTTGAGTTGGTTTAACCTCACTTCACCCTACATTCTCACATTTTTGTTTTCACTTTGTTATTGAAGAGAACACTCTTTTTATCAAAGTAATAATAAAAATAAGTTGGGAGAGGGGGATAATAGCAACCCACAAGTAAAAGTAAAATTAAAATATTCCGGGGTTTATATTTGAAGAGGAAATGTATCTCGAGCCTTGGACATTTTAGTTACTTCAACTCTTGAGAAATAAGATTGAAGAGGCAGTGTTAAATCTGTTCCTTTTGATTGAAAGGTCACAGATTTGAATCTAGGAAACAACTTCTTTGCAATTATACAAAGGTAAGTTTACGTACAAGGATTGTCCTCACCCCACCCTCGCTAGACGGGGTTTAATGGGGAGTGGGTTTTTTTTATGTACTTTGTTCCATGTATCAGAGATTCATCAGTGATGGCTCAAGAGTTGAAGGATTAGTACTAATCATAAGTGTTCACAAATGCAGTTTTTCTTTTTATTGCAAATGGGACAATGAAGAATGTTAATAGGATTTAGAGATAAAGACTTACTTTTAGGGAAATGTTAAATTGATTATTTGATCTGGAAATATTAGTATATGAAGATTTATCTGATGCAGAACCTTATTTAATCATGTCAATCAGGTTTTCTGCAGAATGGATTGGATTTATCTCCAGGGAGAAGTGTGGATGGAAGTTTCAGGAAGTCCAGCTCTGGTTAGTATTGCTGTCTTCCTTTGCTTAGTCTTTTTTCTACAATTTGGTATATTTACTGACTAATCCCATTCTTTGTCCCCTCTCTCACATTTCTAATGCATTGGCTTATTGTCTTCATAAAAAGTGATCCGTTCATTTTTAAGAAATTATACAGGGGATAATGCTGCTTAAGTAGTTGTAATTAAACAAACATCAATGAAATTACGAAGTGTATGATTCAAGACTCTTAACAAATGTGTACGGATAGAAAATTTTGATGATACACAAGCATGGTATTGCATATCCTTAAGTTCATCTAGTGCCATTAAATTGGTATTTTTACACATTATAGTGCATCTAATGATAAGTATCATTCAAATAATGCCCGGAGGCTCCTGACATATTTTTCTTGTTTCTTGGTTCTGTTTTGTGTGCCTTTGTTCTCTAATCAGTTATCATGTTTTTGTGCTCGGAAGTAGATTTACCGAGTAAAAGCAAGTAGTTTTTTTTCCCCCTATGTGCTAATAAAAATTTGCCACTATTTTTTATGAGTGTAACATGGTTTGCTATATGGCAGTTATTTCTGCTAGTAGTACCTCTGGGACCTCAGGATTGAGCAAGTTCGTTCCTATTTCCAGAAGAGTGTTAAAGGGGCTCAAGGAACATGGGAGGAAACTGGATGACCTAGAGTTATTCACAAAATATCTTGAAGAGTGGGTCTTGGAGAATGTAAATGGTGATTCAGAAGATGGGGAGCAAAGTTTTACTTCTCTTTTCACAACTGATGAGTTGCGCAAGCTTGATTTGGCACTGGAGGGGGTTCCATTTCAGCAACTAGTCCGTATGCCAAACTTTTCTGACATTTCTGATGAGCTTATAGAAGATCAGTATCTAGCAGCAGAAGATTTCCTTCATGCCATTATCATTGGCCTGTGGCGTACATTTTGGCATAAAAGTGGACCACTTCCATTATGTGTCTCATGTCCCTCTCATCTTGGTTCAAAGTTCTGTAGTGTTGAAAAGGCAATATCAAGGGGCAGGCTGAGGGAAATGCGTGGTTTAGCTTTACTATCAAAAACTGCGACTGATTTAAAATTTAAATGGGATCAAGTGGTGGAGTTTACCTTATTCAAGCCAGAACTTTTCTTAGACAATGCTTTGAGAGTGTCAGCCAGCACTATTTGTGAAGCTCTCTTTTATGGTTTCCATATTCTTGTTTCTCGAAGTTTGAGCAAGATTAGCTCTGTCAACACTGACTCAGTTTTCCTTCTAGTTCTAGATTCTAAGTGTGGAATGGTGATTAAGTTCAGTGGTGACCTTGGCAAACTTGATTTATTGAATTCAAGCAATCCATATTTATCTGTGGGGGAATGGATCAAAACTTATGCTGAAATTGGTGTTACCCCGGTGGAACCAATATGGAACAGATTGGGAAATGCAAACTGGGGTGATATAGGAACTCTTCAGGTACTATTGGCAACTTTCTACTCCATTGCCCAATGGAATGGACCACCAAGAAAGTCAGTTGCCTCATTGATCTCAGATCATAGCCTCCGCCTTCAGAAGCGCAGGACAGAATGCTGCATCATTGAGGCTGAAAATGCACTGGTTCCTTATCATGGTTCAGGTGACCATCAAGCAGAAGAGATTGTTGAACTTGACCAAAATGAATTATTTTCCAAAAATCGAGCATCGCGTCTGAAGCTCAAGCACAGTGACATATTGGTCTTGGATGATCCACAGCAGGGACAGAAAACATTCCAAATTTATGAGTCTCTAGTAGGAGGGAACAATTATCTTTATAGTGCTGTCTGTCTTGATCATCCCTCAGAGTTATTGACTCTATATGTAGGTGCCCATCCATCTAGACTAGAGCCTTCTTGGGAGGATATGAGCCTCTGGTACCAAGTACAACGTCAAACAAAAGTTCTAAACATATTGAGGAATCAAGGAATCTTGAGCAAATATTTACCTGAAATTGTTGCCTCTGGTAGGATTGTACATTCCGGTCCTTGCAAGAAGGAGAGCCCTGGTGGTAGGTGTGATCACTCATTGTGTGGAACTCCAATACTAGTGACATCTCCAGTGGGGGAGCCACTTTCATCTGTAGTTGCTAATGAGGGTTCATTTTCTGCTGATGAAGCAATGCGCTTATGCCGGGACTGTCTAGTTGCTCTAAGAAGTGCAGCCACGGCTAGTGTCCAGCATGGTGATATTTGTCCAGAGAACACAGTACGTGTTGTTGAAAAACAAGGCATCAGAAACCAGTTTATGTATGTCCCTATATCTTGGGGGCGTGCTGTGTTGGAAGATAGGGATAGTCCTGCTATAAATTTGCAGTTTTCATCATCTCATGCACTTCAGCATGGGAAGTTGTGTCCTTCTTCTGATGCTGAAAGCATTATCTACCTCATGTATTTTATTTGTGGAGGGACTATGCAGCAACAAGATTCTATTGAATCTGCTTTACAATGGAGAGAGAGAAGCTGGGCAAAGCGTTTGATCCAGCAACATCTTGGTCAGGTTTCTGCTCTCTTGAAAGCATTTGCTGATTATGTGGATAGCCTTTGTGGAACCCCATACCCTGTTGACTATGATATATGGTTAAAAAGGTTGAACAAGGCTGTGGAAGGCTCAGCAGATAAAGGTAAAATGATTGAAGAAGTAGCCATAACATTGAGATTAGAGGATGCTGCTGAGTCTTCAGGAGCTTCTGGTCCTTAATTTGGAATACATCTTTGTGCCACTGTTGCACTTAAATTCAGTGCATCCCACCAATGGGAGCATTATACATCAGAGGAGAGAAAAAAAAGTTGGCAGAGGAGAGAGAATTTTGGCTGATATGTATTGCTCCTATTGGTGAGATGCACTGAATCTAAGTGCAACAGTAGCACCATAGATTTATTTCTTAATTTGATGGTGGAGGGCTGGGTTTTGATGCTTTATTTTTTGTAAATTGCAATTGGGGAATTCAAGTGCATTTTATTTTTAGGACTTCAGGTTCATAGCATTCTTATTTTGGTATCTTCTTCGGCAAGGTATATTTTGGAGTGTTCACTGGTTTTTTTTTGTCTGATTAAAATTTATTAACAAAATTCATGTCTGCTAGAAAAATTGGCTGTATATGGAACCATCCTCGTCAAGTCTTGCTTGGAACTTGAAAACATCCACCGGAGTATACCAATAGAGAGGTTAAAGCTGATGCATTTTGTACACTTGAAGGGTTTAGCTTTTTCCTTTGGTCGATGTTGTGATGAAATCCTAAGGTTTCTATAGACTTAATCTGCAGTTATTGCCTTTTTTTTTTTTTTTGATAACAATTGCCTTCTTTTTTTTAACATGTTAATGGTAAGTATAAATATATTCTAATTTGTACCAGCGCAAGTAACGTATACTATCTTTGGTACATTCAAAGCTACAAAGGAATTTACCCCTTTAATATAAAATATACATTTTCACCATTTCACCATTTATTATTTAAAAAATGGTTTTACATTTCTCATGTTAAATGAGAATTGAAATCTCATCTTATAGAGATAAAAAAAACATGTGAGATTCATGTCTTAGAAAAAATTAAATGTAGGATCCATGTCAATACGGAAATCGAAGAGTGTAGGAAAGTTTGAATTTTCATATTAAATGAGAAATATAAAATCCTTAAAAAATAATCATTTTGTACCATTCTAAAATTATATACCAATCTACCCCTTTTAATCGATTACAAAATGCATTTAATCGATTGAGTGTTGAAAAAATATTGTAATCGATTAGTAAACTTTTTTAATCGATTAATTTTGATGGCTTTGTAACTTTCGGTGTTTTCGTACCAAAATTGATAACACCAAGAAAGTGACGGAAAATAGAACCCCAGAAGGGAAGAACCTTGCCTTATTGTGTTTTTTTGCGAGGCTGAAATCAAGTTTGGATTTTGAAGTGGCGGGTGAATCTGATGTACCCATCGAACCCTAATCTCTGAAAGTTTGTTGCTTTTTGGTCAGATCTCAGCGTTTAGGTGGTGTTGTAGTTGTTTCAAGTTACTCGTGCATCTCTCTGATGGGTTGACTGAAGAGGGAACTTGGATTGATTTTGTGGGGTTTGAAATGTTGAAACAAGTTTCAATTTTTTTGGGTGATGGTGTTTTTTGGGGTTTAAAGTCAGTGGCAATGCTGGTTATTCATCGATACTCTCTCTTGTGTGGAAGGGTGTGCATTTCAATCATTCTATTAACCGGCATTGTTTCTAAAAATAAACAATTCTTCCTTATTTCAGTGACTTGGAAACAATTTCTGAAGAAACATGATGTGTTTAATGTTTTATTTTTATTTCGAGAATGAGAATTGTGTTTGATAACATAATAAAAACTCATTCCCATTAAGCATAATTTTTTTTTTGGATCATCACTTTCCTTTTCATATGGTATGGTGGTGGTGGTGGTGGTGGTGGCGGCAACGATGATGGTGGTTGTTGTAACACCCCGTGTGCACTCGGTGTATTAAACATACATATGGTAATAGCGCAACTCAACAAATACGGAAACTAACTTTTTCCATGGATGAAAACCTTTATTATTAACCAAATGAATTTATTTATTCTTTTCAAAATATCGTCGGTATGTAAATTGCAATAAATAACTACACTGAAAATACCTCATCAAATATATATGTATCTAGTCACGGAACTATAACACGTAGACCGGACAATATCCTGATACAATTATACAGCTCAAGTATGAAACAAACATAACTGATACCAATGTGGCATGGACAACCCCCATGCTCACCAAATACAGCAGCAGAACACAATACTGTCTCAAATACAATAACCATCAAATTAGAAGGCATAATGTAATCCAAATATCAAATCAACAACAATGCATAATCAACTCAATTCTGGCCTCCTGCCACTAGAGGGCTCAACCTCAGAGGTACCTGTACCTGAAAATGTGCCTCACACAGGGTGAGATCTCTAAAAAGAAATCTCAGTAAGACAAGGGGACCTCAAGGATCTCTTCACCCCAAGCTCACTTACATCTGCAATATAATTTCCAAAAGATAACAACAGTATAATTTCGAAATTTGTGCAATGCATCATATATCCATGTCATGTGTGTATGCATTCTACTGGCCAGAGAATAAAAGGTAGGAATTACGTACATCTACAACCACAGTACTCTTGTACCTAACCCACAGAGTTAACATCTTGTATGTCTCCACATACTCAGGGATTATCGTCTATGTGGAACACCCCACACAAATCGTATGACATTTGCACTCATAAAACAGTTCAATAGCATATCAACATCCAACACATATTTTCAGAAAACACATCATGCATAAATATGCATGATTAGCCACATTTAAAAATGTGGTAAACATTGATAAAAAATGTGGCTAACATAATTTACCACATTTTAATTAAATGTGGCTAGAAGTGGTGTTGCAATAATTTAGCCACATTATTTTATTCACTTTGCCACATTTTAATTGAGTGTGGTAGTCTTTTTTTAGCCACATTTATTGTTAATTTAACCACTTTATAAATGTGGTTAAATTGTTTTGTTTGCCACAGTAGAAAAATGTGGCTAATTATGCTAAAACTTTTTTTACCCACATTCATGTCCATGGCTTAATATACGAATTTTTATTTTAAATTAAAAATATTATGAATTTGATAAATATTACAATAATATTGAAAATAGCTCAAACACGATTTAGTGAACACATTAAAATGTGAACCAAACACTAAATATTATATTCCATTATCATTGAAGAATACAAAGTCATCATGTTTTCAATTTATATAAGCTAATCAAGCTTTCTACCAATATCATAGTGGGAAAAAATCACCAAATAAAACTAATAAAAAGTTTACTCAAGGGATATCTATACAAAAAAGTATCTTCACAATTCCATAAAAAAATATGGTAGTACAAATTTTCCTTATCATCCATTTATGACTTGTTCTTGCATGCCACCCTACTCCTTTGAAATGTCATCTACCAGATCACACCTGCACAAATCAATTCCATATTATGTTAATATACTATTAATGAGCTATTATGATAACCAACCTCAAAACACCAAGGTACAAATACCTAAGGTCAGTCTCTACGCTTAGCTGGTAAACACAATCAAGGTCATTCATGTCCCAATAATCAACCAAGAACTCAGACAGACACCAACCATAAAACAAATAAATCAAGTTTCATTTTTTATGTTATGTGATATTAATTAATGGGTTCATAAAAAGCACAATAATTGTTTCTTTATTTTATTTATTTTTAGAGCAAGAACCACCTAATAGAATAATAGAATACAAAAGGGGAAGGAAAAAATGCCTTGGGAAACGAAGTCAATGTTCATGGCAAAATATTGGAAAAAAATACAAAAGGGCACATGAAATACATTAAGAAAAAAAAATATTGGAATCAATTAATAAATAAAACAAGTTTTAATAGCATAATAAAAACAACGTTTTATTTGAATTTCATGGCAAAATTGAATGACAGATTGTAATCACTATCTTTTTTTCAAGACCCAAGTATTTCATCAAATAATAAAATCTTAAAAGGAGGAATTGCTTCAAGATCCAAGTACTTCATCAACGTTTTATATTCTTGTTCAATGCACATTATGTATTTTACTCTAAACATCATCAAATTAAAATTACAAAATTATTATATAAACCAACAGCACCAGTTTGAATATAAGCTAAATCTTTTCCCAAGATAACATAGTGCAGTTTATAATTAGGACTACACCTAATTAAAGGAAAGCTGGACAATCACTTACATCATGATAGGTGGTTGTGTTGCTGGCACGTTCACCATGGTAACGAGTATCAACGGAAATTGCTATATACCCTCGCGAAGCATAAGCCTGAAACACAAAGAAGAAAAATAGAAACCAAGGACAGAAAGAAAATCCAAGAATATAATCAATTAAATCATATAGAAGTGCAATACATAATAACAGAGGAGTGAAGCAGAGAAGATGCAATAGGAACCTCAAGTAATGGATGCAAGTATTCTTTAAATTTGTATTTTACTATGAAGGAAAACAACTGCAACACTGTTATACCATTGTGGTGCCCTGTGAATCTTCTAGCTAGTGGCACAAGAACTCGGTCATATATAGGAACATCGAAAAGAATTGTGATTCCAACAAGGCCTTGAAGTGATGCTGGAGGGATTCGATAGTGTGGTCCTATGGAACGGATCAATGTTCTACCTTGCTTAGTGAAATACGTGTGTACTTGAGCTTGGACAACAGTGAACATCAAACAGCTTAGCCATATTGAGATTAGAGCTTTGCTTCTTCAACTTGCGTCACTGTACATAGCCTCCAAGGATCTCTGATTTTTCTTGAGGCATCAATGATAGTTTCCTTGTCTAGAAATCTATTAGAATTTTTCATATTTTTTTTATTTTGTCAGAAGAATTTCCCTTTAGTAATGATGTGGTTATAAAAAGTGCATCTGAAGCAACAAAAACACAGAAAATGTCTAGACCCATGATAAATTGTTGAAATCAACTCAAACCATACCCAATCCATGTGGCCCATATTCTTTTGTATTTAAATTCTTTTACCTAATTTTCATTTCGTCATATTGAAATTAATAAAGTGACTTAATCATACGTTTCGTCATTACCCATCCACTATTCAGGAAACTTCCAACCATTATAAATCATACATGTTACCAATTTATAGCAATATATTTAATTACAAATTAAATTTAAAATAAAATTCCCTAATTTAATTACAATCAGAAAATCATTGAAAATAACATCAAATAGTATGTTCTATTGACTGGAAAGAGATCTCAGGCAGTTAACCACTAGATTGGTTGTTGAAAACACTTACCGGGAAAAAGATGGACTTGGAAAAACATGCAGTGGCAGAGAACTCATATTTGGAATCTTGATAGTCTTTGAAGCTGGATGCCTGAAGTCAAATTAAGAGTCTCTCCAAATCCTCTTAAGCATCTCGGTTATTTCATGATAAAATAAATAATGGATATGAGCACCAACAAATAGCATGAGAATAGTAAAAAGAAAAGAAAATAATGGAGAGATGTCTTCACCAACAAACAGGATGCAGACAATCAATGTATGTTGGTCTTATATATAAAGAGCAAACATACCAATCAGAACTATGTACCTTGGTTTCTGACTATGGACCTTGAATTTTGATTACATTATGAGAATAGTAAAAAGAAAAGGAGGGAGTTCATGAAGCTTGAGTAATGAATATTTCATCCGAGCCATTATAGTCACTTGTTAGGTACTCAACAAACTTGCATCTGCACTTTGTAGTCAAAAGAAATCAAAAAACACATTTTTGAATGGCAGAAGAATTTTTTCCAATGGTCACATATAATAGCTTTGACAACTTCCTAATAGAAACACCAATGTTTAACAGAAATTGCAATTGGATGCTCAATAAAACTTTCTTTACCTTTTCCCTCGACCTTATCTTTCTGTGTCTAAACCTCAATCATGTATATATTGAGTTGCTAACATTATGCACACAATTGATTGGACTAAAAAAAAAGAAAAAAAAAACAGTTCTTTAATTTCGATAAAAAAAGAAGAAAATATAGTTATTGTATGATTTTTTTGAACAAAAAAATTAAACCACATAAAAACTTTGAAACTAAAGTTAATGATAACATAAAGACAGGAAATCACAAGATGGTTTAAACTCATCATAACTGACGTTATAGAATTTGAATCAGCAATCATCTCCGGCTGGTATAACAGCATTGCTCACTGGCCTCAAAGTACATCTCCATGTTTGAATCTGATATAGATCAACAATTAACAACACAAAAGTAACAAACGGAAAGGGGAACTTAAAATTCTGATATGAAAACTAAATGCAATATCCATCCATCAACAGTGTTGAAATGATTACAGAGAAGCTCTGAATTGTAAAGGAAAATACAAGAAATTGAAGGAAAAAGACTCAGACAACATAGAGCACTTATAGAGGCTCTAGTCTCTCCCAATTCCAGCCCAAATCAAAAACCACTACTTAGGTTGTACTCTGCACAAGCACCATGATAAACATCCAACAGAATATCCATCAAATCCCTCTCAATCTCATCACCACCATTTCCACCTACTAATCTTCTCTCTTCATGCTCCTTCAGCAACTTTTCCAACAACTCATCATACCTCATGCTTAAATCCGTAGCCTTTTTCCCATAAACCCAAAAACTCAACTCTTTGAAAGGCCCCAACACATCCCCAAAGCACAGCTTCGCAGCAAGCTCAAATGACTCCTTTACTAACTTCCTAATCCTCTCTGCATCCTCGAATTTCTTCAAACACCTTGTTTCGATGTATTAAAAAAAAATACATTGAAACAAAAGACAACAATATTCTTTTTTTTCTTGTTTAAAAACCATAAATAAGAACGATCAATCTATTATTGACTCAAGAAATAGTATTCAATTTCATATATAATTTGTTTTTACCATCTCAGTTGAGTATAATTACCTCAGAGCTCAGCATTTCTTCCATAAAAAAATAGATCTGCCAATTCTGACCCTGTAAACTGCCCAAAGAAAAAAATAAATTTAATGGCTGAAGGCTGAAGGCCTGAAGCTATATAATATACGTATATTTGTCAATCGAATTGAGAAAATTGATGAACAAGATTTGTACTATTTTTCAGGCATACCATATATCCCTCAAAACAAAAGAAAAAAGAGAGGGTAAAATATAAAATTGATAACAAGGAAAGGAAAGTAAGGACCTAAATTTCCCATCCTTTAAAGTCAGCAACATAAAAAAAAATTATCAATTAAAATAAAAAAAACGAAGGGAATCTGTTGAAATATAAGACCTCTCCCCCTTCTTCAAAGAAAGCAAAACGATTTGGATGTGAAAACGAGACTATACATATCAGAGTAACTCAGACAATAGTGTGAAGCAGATGCAAATCAAAGTAATTGGAATTTAAGGAAACAGATTTGAATTGAGAATTAGGGAAACAACCACTAGTTAGGTTGAAGAGCACAAAATTAGAAGTGAAAATAACAACTTACTACCTTCATCATCATCAATGCAGAGAGAATTTCGAACAATAACAAGGTTCAATGCAAAATCAAAAAATGACGTGACAGAATCAAGTTAGGGTTTGTAGCATAGGAGATTTTAAATTAAATTAGGTTTCATGCATAATCACGAACCTGAAAAAGATTGTGAGGGAAGTTCTTATTGAGAACAACAATGGCTTGACTGTAAGAGCTACTCCAACAAAATCACCACTTCATTCTCGCTCTAAACGATCTCACCACTGGTAAGGTGAGAAAGATAGTTAATCCGAAGAGGAAGAAGGTGAGAGTAGAAAGGAGTCAAGGGCTTGTGAGCTTTGGTGCGTTATAAAATTATTTTAACTTACAAACCTTGTTCCTAAAACGAATGCAGAAATGCAAATTTGTTGTGCCGAGAGATTGAGGCGGGTTGCAACTTTTGCAAACAATGTAGCAAATCTGGGGTAATTTTGTATTTTCACCATCATCTCATTAAATGTGGTTAAACCAATGTGGTTAGGGGCCGTATTTTTGGTCAAGAACAAAGGTAGTGGTGCATATTTTTAGGTGTGTTATACCTTATTAACATTTAAGGGCTCAAAACAGAGGAAAAGAATGATCTTGAAGCTTCCTACATAGCTCTATGGTTTAGCTGCAACAAGACCACGAAAATGGTTCACAAGCTTGGTGGCCAAATCATGAGCGAGATCCATGCCTCTCTTGACGATCAAGTCGGTTTTCCTTTGCGGCTATCTCGGAGAAGTGAGTTAGGCCTAGGTACAATTAGGCCTCTTTCTTATGTAAAATTGGTAAGGATAAGCTCTGTTCCCTTCCTTCAATAGGTTGTTATAAGAAACAATATAAAATGATTAATGTTACATTTAGCTAGCTAATTTTTTTAGAGAAAAGTACCTTTTGGGTGCTTAACAAAAATCACGAGACACATTTTAATCCCTTAAAAAAAAGTTAATTTGTGATCTCTCTAAAATTCAAAATAAACCTAGTTAGACGAAATCGTGGTCCATCTGAATTCAAAGAAGACCCATGTTTGTCCTTCAAAAGGACTAACGTGGGTCTATTTTGAATTTCAGATGAACCACGAGTCGATTTTTTTTATTCAAATGAATTAAATTGGACTCTGTGATAGTTGTTGAGGACTCAAAATATACTTTACTCAAAATCTAATGCTTCGTGGTTTTTGAATCTAGTCTTGTGAATAGTGATAGTAATTATTGTTGTATCTTTGGGTTACAAACTCTGTGAACTTGTATATTATAGTGCAAACCCTGCTTTCATGGTTCTGGGAACTTGAAGCAATCGTATACCTATTTTTGTAAACTATAAAATTTTTCCAAATGAAAAATAGTATAGGTTTAAGAAACGTCGTCTGATACTCTTATACAATGAAAGTGAAACAATAAAGGCCGTTTGATGTGTGATGTATAAGGTCTGATAGTATAAACTTATACTATACGTTATGATATTTTTAGTTATTTGGTGTGTCCATCGTATAACATAAGCTTATACAGCAGGAACCATTTAACATCAAAATGATGTATAACTTAATCAGGCCTAGGAGGGTAGGATTAGTAGGCCTGATAAGAGATTAATATAATAATTTTTCAATATATAAATTTTTAAAATTTAGATATTTTTATTTTTATAAAAATTAATATTTTTTAGACACATTGATCAACATATTTCTATAAAAATTAATATCATATGATATATTTAGAAGAATTATATAAATTCATTATTAAAATGTATTTTTATCAAAAATATTTATTTTTATCCTATGTAGTATTATACAGTGCATTATCAATCATTGGATGATATTATCTTATACAATACAATGTCAAACGCTGGATAGTATTAAAATTTAATTAGGTCTTATACAATTAGACCTTATACTATCAGATCTTAGGGCATGTTTGGTGCATGATATAGGATAAGGCCTGATAGTATAAGACCTGATTTTATAAGACCTGGTTAAATCTTAATACTATCCAACGTTTGGTATGGTATTGTATAAAATAATATCCTCCAATATTTCAAAAATTAATATATAATATATAAATATTGAAATGATATATTAGTTCTTGGGAATTGTACTTATAAGCAATATTAATACATCAATCCATTATCAGGTCTAATCTACCACTCCTATCCATGATTAAGTTATACATCATTTTGATGTATAAATGGATCCTGCTATATAAGCTTATACTATACGATGGTCACACCAAACAACTGAAAATGTCATAACGTATAGTATAAACTTATATTATCAAGTCTTATATATCACACTAAATAGTTTATCATGTACGAAACATGCCCTAAATGATTACACAGATAGACCTAAATATAATGTTTTTATGATTAACAAAATAAGATTATCTTATTAGTACTCACGACTTTTAAAATAGTTATATATTTCATTTCAAGTTATTTCTAGTGTCGAAACATTTTCTGTATAAAATCACCGGGGACAAGAAATTGGCGGTCACTTTTTAGTTTAATAATCATAAAACCCAATAATCTATTTCTATACATTATATTGGGTTTAATATTTTTGCTTTTTATGTAGAAATTTTTTCTTCATCACACTTACATAAAAATAAGTGGATTCCACTAACTTTTTCTCTTTCATTTCTTCACAATAAAATTCATTTACTTTTATGTGAAAGTGACCAAAAAAAACTTCTTGCAAAAAAAAAGTAGAAATGTTTTTTCCTATTACATTGTATATGTTTATTTTAACATTGATTATGCAGCCATTTAGAATAAAGCCCTGTTTTAAAGACAAACTTGTTTTCAGAAACATAGTTTGTCATCCACAAGATTTACTTATTTGGTCCATTGCCATGGTCTATATATTGTTAGCCCAATTTGATATAATTTAGCTCAGGCACAAAATTGGTTACATTTACAAAATAATCTCCTTCTCAATTTACAGCAAAGCATTTAAAAATGGCCATTTAAATGGTTTCACTCGTTTCAGTTAAGTTTTAATTTCACACTTTTACCAAAAAAAAAAGTTTTAATTTCACAAAGTGTAACATTTATACGAAAAAATAGAGTAAAATATTGTTTTTTTAATAAATAATTACGAATAAGTTGTTGTTTCGAACCTATTTATGAATTTATTGTAGGGGCATGTTATATTTACAAACTTTTTTGTTTACAAACTCTTACAAACTACACTGTATTCTTCCTGTAGAATACAAACTTTTGCAAACTACACTATGTTCTCCCGGGAGAATATAGTGTAAATTGTACAAAAGTTCCAAAAAATTTGTAAACGGATCATGTCCCTTTATTGTATTCATTCACGCCAAATTAGGCACGTGACCATTCACGCCTAATTTGGGCGTGAATAGTCTAGGCGTGACTCGTCTGGTGTTGACACGTGACACAAAAAGTTAATAGTTTAAATGTAAAACTTCACGAGGCCATAACTTTTGACTCGGGTATTCAAATCAGGTAATTTTTTTTGATTACACATAACTTTTCAAGATCTACACAATGACATTTAATTTGATATATTTTATCTCTCACAAACACAATTCAAATTTATAATAATGATAATATAAAGATGGCACCAAAGTAGATTAGTCCATCTAAAGTTTGGAAGAGTCTGTGATACAAAACAAAGGTTGAGTCTTTATGGCTGGATTCGTTGGAAGCTTTTAGCTTATGAATAGTTTTTAAAAATAAATTAATTTTTTTTAGAGATTTAGAATATTTATTTAATTATTTTCTTTATTAATACAGATTTTTCAAATTGGTTTTTGAGTTTAAATCACAAATCAAATCTTTATTTTGTTTTCCTTATTAATAATAATTTTTTAAAATATTTAATTTAAATCACAAACCAAATCTTTATTTATTTTTATATTAAAAATTAAAATTTTTGATTTTTAAATTTAAATCTTAAATCAAACCTTTTTTATTTTTTATATTAAATTACAAACGCAGAACTCGGAGACTTATGGTTTAAACGCTTTTATAATATCATTATTGCAAATTTGAATTATTTTTGTGAGAGATAAAATATGTCAAATGAGGTGTCATTGCGTAGATCTCAAAAAGTTTTGTGGAATCAGATTTTTTTTACCTGATTTGGATACCCGAGTCAAAAGTTATGGCTTTCCAAAGTTTTACGGTTTGTAAGTTGACTTTTATGTGACATGTGTCAACACCAGACGATTCACGCCTAATTTGGGCGTGAATTAGTGCAATAGATCCGTAAATAATTTCGAAATAGTTATGTATTCGTAATTATTTATTAAAATAGTATTTTTTTTTTTTTGCCATATTTGTACAAACTAAAGTTATTTCTCAATTACTTTCGTGTCGGCATTGAATAACACATAGTACAAACTAAAGTTATTTCTCAATTACTTTCGTGTCGGCATTGAATAACACATAGTCTTATTATATATATATATATATATATATATATATATATATATATATATATATATATATATATATATATATATGGCAGCAATCAAATACTTACACCGGTGTAAGAGTTAGAAGTCTTACACTCAATCTTGACCATTGATCCACTTGTATCCAATGGCTCACATTACTAAAAAATTTAAGCCCTTAGATATAAGTGGGATCAACGGACAAGATTGAGAGTGTAACTTACACTGGTGTAAAATGATCCTGACCCTATATATATATATATATATATATATATATATATATATATATATATAGGAAAATGTTATAGTTACAACCTTTTTTTTACAGCTTCTTACAACCATATCTTATCACCGTTGATTTCCGTCAATCAACAGTTATCATTTATTGTGAATTAATAATTAATTAATGAGTTTAATTTACTAAAATGATAACCGTTGATTGATAGAAATCAACGGTAAATAAGATATGATTGTAAGAGGTTGTAAATAAAAAATTGTAACTATAACCTCCCTCGTATATATATATATATATATATATATATATATATATATATATATATATATAGGGGTTTACATTTCTGTAACTGCTACGTGTAACAATCAAATACTTGTCATATATATATTTGAAAGCATTAAATGCGGGGAATCATAACCATACACCTGTCGTTGATGTACGTAAAGCAACTTGAGAAATGATTTTACTATATATATATGCAGGATCATTTGACACCAGTGTCAAATTTCAAATTTGACACATCACCTGAGAGCCAATAGCTCAAAAAAGATCAATGATGTCACATACTTACAAATCAGAGTCGTTGATCTTTTTTGATCTAACGGCTCTCAGATGAGATGTTAAATTTGAAATTTAACCCTAATATCAAAGTATCATATATATATATATATATATATATGAGATGATTTTCTCTTGTTGCCGGATAGAAATCATCTTTTGTTGTCTCACAATGTTTTATTTTTTATTTTTTTATTAACTTAAATGAAGGGATCCACATAAAAATGTTTCAATGAGAGATAAAACTTCCTGCGACATAAGAAAGGTCACACATAGTATTTAACTCAATAAAATAAAAATTTCCTTTAGGCGTAGCAGGAACAAGGGAAGTGTAAACACTGAATGTAATGAGTATTCTTATTATTTTCTAAATACGAAATTAACGTCAAAGGTATTAATTTAATTGATTTGATATTAGCCATTCCTATCTCGAACTCGGACTTTGCTTTATTCTTTTGGTCTCATCTCCATTTTTCTTAACCCTTTAAGGCTAAAAAATATAATTCCATTTTTCATGAGCGGTGTAGTTAACGATATCCTTTTTTTTTGGACTCTTAGTTAACGATATCCTATATACTAAGCAAATATACATTATGAACTATAAAAATTAAAGATGTATATTCCATGCAAATAAAATAACACTCAATTATGCAGTAAATAATTAAAAAGGTTTGGTGTTCAATTCCTTTTCTCATTTTTTGTTGTTGAAAAGTTGGTGTTAAATTCTTGCAACTTGTAAGCATCTGGTTCTTTCTTTCCTTTCAAAAGCTCAGTATCAAATATTATTCCTTAGGTTTAGAAAAAGAAAAATTCTCACTAAGCCAAGTGTTGACAACAGATGTCACACACTATGTGGACTGTCCTTGCAGACATGAAGCTCCTTAATTCGAAGATAATTTTATGCCTTCAACTACTTGGATTAATTGACATGATTATTCTACCTTAATTAATGCTATGTTGGAGTTATGAGTATGCAATTATATTAAAATTTTCTTATTTTTTTTATTGCCATTGTAATCTATAATATACCGATATTTTAAAAAACCTAACATGTCGTGTCCGATATTCCAACACACGTTACAGAGACTCAAAAAAGGATTCAAATGTTGCGTAGCGTTGCTTTTTTAGTTCTAACTATTAAAATCGTTGGATTACGATTACCATTTTCTTGAGTTTAATATAAACATTTGTGATATCTTATGTTTCTTTATAAAATTAATGAGTATTATAAGTTTAGTTTTTTTTTTGTTGAATTATTCAATATTAAATATAATACACACTACATAAATTAAAAATATTCTTTAATATCAAAAATATTCTAACGTGTCGAAATATAACATTTTTTAGAATTAACATATCAGAGTATCTTGTCATATCGTATCTTATATCTGTATCGATGTGACATAGATTGTAATTATGTCCTATTCAATTGAATAAATTACCCAATCAACAAATAATAAAATGAAAAATTCATTGATAAGTGCTTAGATGCACGGACACATTGTTTAAAAAAAATGTGTGTCGGATATATGTCGGATACCAACACGTTTCGACACGTGGTCAATTTTTTCAACACATGGTCAATGCTTCTACACGTTTTCGACAAACGGTTAACATTTTCCGGCATGTTTATATATATATATATATATATATATATATATCCCAATTTCATTTTATTTTATCTGTTAAACTAAACATGAAAAATTAATTTATAAATCAAATATTTTCTGTTATGAAATTTGACCTGAAAAATTAACAAGGCATGAAAAATTATTTTCTTTATATTTATATTATGAAATTTGAATCTTTGATTGATTTATGAGCTGCTATATATATATATATATATATATATATATATATTAAATACAAACTATATTATATATATTAAAAATATTTTTTAATATCAAAACTTGTTCTAATGTCATCAACATCAATAACACCTTTATCCCAAATTAATTGGGATCGGTGGTAGATGAACCCAAATGTAAGATATAGAAAGGTTGAAAAAATAAATAAATAAATAAAATATTAATAATATATATATATATATATATATATAAAAAAAAATAAAGAAAAAGAAGAAGAGGGGGAAATAAAGGGGAAGAGGACTTAAAAGGGACCATATGGAACATAGGAATAACAACGGGTTTAACCCTTTACCATGCTTATAGCTTTTCTCCATTTCGTTCTAAGGCATACCGTCCGCCAATCTATATCTCACTCCATTAAATCTTGTTTTACTACCTTCCCCCAAGTAAGTTTCAGTCTACCTCTACCTCTCTTTGTGTTGAGCTCTTGGTAACACACTTCTGTTCTTACGGGAGCATTCAGGGGCCTTCTCATTACGTTCCCAAACCACCTCAATCTTTGTTCTCTCATCTTCTCAGCCACCGGTAGTACTCCTACCTCTCGTCGAATATCTTCATTTCTTATCTTATCCATCTTTGTATAACCACACATCCACCTTAACATCCTCATCTCTACTACTCCCACTTTATGCTCATGTTGCCTATGTGCTGGCCAGCATTCAGCTCCATATAGCATTGCAGGTCTTACTACTATTTTATAGAATCTTCCTTTTAACTTAAGGGGGATTTTGCTGTCACACAAAAACCAGATGCTCTGCGCCATTTCATCCACCCTGCTCTGATTCTATGGTTTACATCCTCTTCAATTCTCCACCTTTTTGCAAAATGGAGCCCAGGTACTTAAAGGCATCTTTCTTGAGTACCTCCTGACCACTTAGATGCACGGGATCTTGGTCTACATCTCTTACCAAAGAAAATTCACACTTCAGATACTTAGTCTTGCTTTGACTTAAAGTGAATCATTTAGATTCCAATGTGCTTCTCCACAATTCAAGGCTTCTATTAACACCATCCTTACTCTCATCAATAAGCACAATATCGTCTGCAAAAAGCATACAACATGGCACTTTGTCTTGAATATCTTTTGTTAGTTCATCCATAACTAAGGTAAAAATATAAGGACTTAGAGCCGACCCTTGGTATACACCTACCGAGATAGGGAAATAACTTGATGTTTCTTTGCAAGCTTTCACACATGTAGTAGCCCCATCATACATATCCTCGATTGCCTTTAGATACTTTGATGGTACCTTTTTCTTCTCCAAAACCCACCATAAAAATTTCCTTGGAACCCTATTGTATGCTTTCTCGAGGTCTATGAACACCATATGTAAGTCCTTCTTCTTTTCTCGATATCTTTCCATTAGTTGTCGCATCAAGAAAATGGCTTCCATGGTACATCTTCCTGGCATAGATCCAAATTGATTTACAGAAACCTTGGTATCTCTCCTCAAGCGATACTTAATAACCCTCTCCCACAACTTCATAGTATGGATCATTAGCTTAGGCACAATTTTGTATATCTCCCTTGTTTTTGTAGATAGGCACAATCATACTTTTCCTCCATGCATCAGGCATCTTATTTGTCTAGAGAATCTTATTGAAAAGATTGGTCAACCATTTTAATGCCACATCCCCTAGGCCTCTCCACACTTCAATAGGGACACCATCAGGTCCCAAGGCTTTATTAGTCTTCATCCTCTTTGAAGCCTCCTTAACTTCATGTGTATTAATTCTGCGCACAAATCTTCTATTCAAATCATCATAAGCGTCCTCCAAGTCCACCTTGCTTATATCTCCATGCCCATTAAACAGCTTGTTGAAGTAGTTCATCCATCTTTTATTTACATTTTCATCTCTCACCAAAAGTTTTTGATTTTCATCCTTGATGCATCTAACTTGAGTGAGGTCTGTACTTTTCTTATCCCTTATTTTTGCAAGTTTATATATACCTTTTTCACCATCCTTGCTCCCAAGTTTTTTATACAAATTAGTGAAAACCTTGCCTCTAGCTTCTCACACTGCTTTCTTTGCATTTTTTCTCGCCAATCTAAACTTTTGCAAGTTCTCTTCATTGGGACTTTTATGCAAAAATCTAAAGCACTCTTTCTTATGTTTAATTGCCTCTTGCACCTCTTCATTCCACCACCATGTTTCCTTTAAATGAAATCCATTTCCTTTGCTTTCACCCAACACCCTCCTTCCCATATTTTGAATACACTTAGCCATCTCATTCTATGTTTTATTTGCTCCTCCATCAAACTCCCAAGGCCCTTCGTGCAACATTCTTTCATTGAACTCTCTCTTCCCTCCTTAAGCTTCCACCACCTTATCCTCGGGTTTTGAGCCCTCTTCCTCATTGTAAGTACTTTGTTGAACAGAATCTCCAGGACTACCAGCTTATGTTGCGTAGCGACACACTCTCCAGGGTTGACCTTACAGTCGATACAAGAAGTTCTATCTTCTCTTCTAGCCAGAAAGAAGTCAATCAGACTACGATTTTGGCCACTATGATATGTGATTAGATGTGACTCCCTTTTTCGAAAAAGGTGTTCACTAGCATCAAATCATAGGATAGTGCAACATTCAAGATATCTTCTCCATTCTCGTTTCTCGTCCCATAGCCAAAACCTCCATGAATTCTATCAAAACCTCCATTGTTTTTACCAACATGCCCATTTAGATCTCCTCCTAAGAAGATTCTCTCCTCTCGGGGTATTCCCCTTAAAACCTCCTCCAAGTCTTCTCAAAATTGGCTTTTATCAATTGGTTGCAATCCAACTTGGGGTGCATACACACTGAGGATATTCAGGATTAAATCACCCACTACAAGCTTAACCAGAATAATCCTGTCGCCTTTCCTTATGACGTCCACAACTTTATCTCTGAAACTTTTATCGATCATAATTCCGACACCATTTCGACTCTTGTTAATACCTGTGTACCATAACTTGAAACTAGTACCATCCACTTCCTTGGCCTTTTCTCCAGCCCACTTAGTTTCTTGCAAACAAACAATATTCACTTTTCTTCTAGCAAAAACATCTGCTAACTCCATCAATTTACCCGTTAAGATTCCTAAGTTCCAGCTTCCCAATCGCATCCTTAACCCCTGGGCTATGCTTGCCCGCAACGCTCGCCTATCTGCGTGTTGGGACCCTGACATACTTTTCACCAAATCCGGGTGAAGACCTGGCGCATTGCCTTGGGGCAGGAACCCTAGCACATTTTTCACTACACTCCGGGCCTGATGCAGCGCCTCGCCTTGTGGCAAGGACCCTAGCCCATTTTTCGCTACACCCGGGGCCTGATGCAACGCGTTGCTATGAAGGGTAAGCCCCAACGAAAAATCATATGGGTTCATCACATAAAAATATAGCTATTTTTAATGGCCGGTTCGCTACACCTGACGCCAACCCTCCTCATTTATCCTGACTTGGGACAGACCAAACATGCAAGCACACATGGGCGGAGTTAAAAACTTGTTCTAATGTATCAAAATCAAATATTTTTATAATTAACGTGTTGGAGTGTCGTGTCCGGTGTCAAAGTCGGTGCAACATAGGATAGGTGTACCCGAGTACAGGATTAGTTGAGGGAGGGAAGGGGTAAGCAAGATGACGTTATGTTAGGTGACTGTATATCGCAAGCAATGTTATAAAAATCGGGCCAACCCGGCTGGGTCGACCCTAAAATCGATAAATCGGTTATATAATCGGTCCAATTATTATATTGGACCGGTCATGTAATGGAATCGGTGCGATCCAGTCAGTTTTTCTAAAAATAGGTTACCCGATCAGTTCAACCGATGACCCGGTTCATAAAAAAAATATAGTTTGTTCTTATCAATTGATGCCTTTTTTTTTTACTCTCACACACAAATGGTTTGTTTGCTTTTGAAATACTTGAGTGATCTGTTGCTTATTGAGTTACATAGATTATGTACATATAGCACTAATTATTATCTTGGTTATGCAATATGCAGCGAATTTTGATTTGATTTATAATTAAAGATGTCATCTACTGAACCAGAAGCACCAATATCACAAGTATTATTTGTTTGATTGATCTTTTGTTGGACAATAATGTGCAATTTATTATTTTTATATTAAAATATTTGAAATTGATATTTTTTTAAAGGTATTTTTTATATTTATAATTTTTTAATATAAATTATAGATTTATATATATTTACTGGATCATCCGGTTGAACCTATGACCGACTAATTAAACAAATAATTCAGTACCTCGGTCGGATCAATAACCGAATTTAATAACATTGATCCCAAGACATATCTAATTTTGCCAAGTACATCTAGACGAGAGTTAATATTTTTCTTACATATCTGCAAGAAGTATAAACCGATTTAATGTAATTTTACTCATTAGTCTTATCCTTCCTCCAATAGCGAAGTTCAATGCACCCGTTGTTCCAATGAGGAGCTAGCCTTCAGGCCATACTCCGAGAATAAGGTGACCAGAGGAGGTTGAATGGGGATACCCTCCAAGTTATACTAAAAAAAAATTAATATCATGTAATGATAACTTGATAAGGAGCCAACATTATAACGTAACATCCTTTAAATTTTAAAAAATATTTTTGAGATTTAAGAAAATATAATTTTATCTAAAAGTATGATAAGAAAAAATTTAAAACCAATTTAGAATTTTTAGGAGTAAAATTAGTTCTCTAAAATTACAAGAAAAGAATTAATGTAAAAAAGTATATAATAATAATCATAATATAAACACATTCTTATTTTAATTTTGGTGATGATTGACACGGTATGAATTTTGAAAAGCATTGTTATATTAGTAAAATAAATTTTTAAAAAATAGGGATGAAGTTTTTTCTGTGAACGTGAAATATCTTTATATCGGTCATAAGGATTCTTTACAGTATTGTCGCCAATAGTCGTAGATCTTAGTTTTTGTCCGGCATTATTTATTTACAAATAGAGAGTGGTATATGTAAGCAGTCTTAATAAAATCGGACCGACCCGGTCGGGTCAATCTGGTAATTGGTAAACCGGTTATATAACCGGTTTGGTTGAAGAAACGGATCGCCTATGCATCAGAACCAGTGTGACCCGATCCGATCTGGTCAATTTTCATGAAAATCGGTGACCCGGTCGGTTAATTGGTGACCTGGCCCGGTCCCAAAAAAATAAAAATAAATCCAAATTATTTATTTTAAAAAAAAATCATAATGGACATATTTGAATATTTTTTTGCTTATTGACTTACATAAGTTATGTACCTACAACACTAATAATCTCAATTATGCACTATATAGATTTTTTTGATTTGATTTATAATTAGAGATGTCATGTTCTGAACCTAAAGTCTCGTATCATGATTATTATATTTTTGTTTGATCCTTCATAGGATAATAATATGTGATTTATTATTTTTTATATTAAAATATTTCAAATTTTTATCAATTTTTGTAGATATCTGAGTATGTTTATAATTTTTTAATATAAATTATAAAATTACATATAATTAACGGGTCATGCGGTTGAACTAGTGATCCACTGGTTGAATCAGTGATCCAATGACCCAGTACCTCGAACAGATCAATGATCGGCCGGTCTTAATAACATGTATTTGTTATTGGTTTATTTCAAATGGATAGCCTCATTTATTATATAATAATAGTAATTTCAATAATATCAAATGGAAAACTAGAAATTGACATGGGTAAAATAGCTCTCTATTTGGGGAGCTTGCATTAATTCTATTTGAGTATATATGTGTACAATTTTTATGCTATGTTATAGGTCTCATTTGTTATATTTTTCATTATTTGTTTTTTTTTTTTCTCCACACATTTTGTGCTGGGTTCGAACCGAGTTCTTGGGGGGTTAAAAGGCAAGCCTAAACAAAAGTCCCTGCATTTATATATTTGCATTTATATATTTCTACAGATAAAAATAAAGTTAAATTATCTACTTAAAAAAATAGAGTTAACTTCTTATTGCACTCTCTAATTCCGTTGAGAGAGACTAATTTGATTATTAAACGAATCTGACACATTGTCCCAGTAAGGTTTAATTCTAAGTTATTATTTTTTAGTAAATTATAAATTATTTATTGTAGATGTGTGTGGAAGACTTAAAGACTATTATTCTAAAAATTCCTCTATTATTTTTATAAACAAGTTATTGATAAATTTAAGAGATAAGCTATATTTACAAATTTTTGTTTATAAACTCTTTTACACACTACACTATGTACTTCAGGGAGTATATTTTCAAGTTAGTGTACTCCACAGAGTACATACTATAGTTTATAAACAAAAAATTTATAAATATAACTCTCCTCTAAGTTTAAAGCATAATTTGATTTAAGATGTTGTTTGCTAGATAATACTACATAAGCTTGCGATATTATTAGTTTATGTAGGGGCTATGACTCGAGATTAGGTCATGATAGGTAAGAAACGAAACAAAGTATATATAGGCACAATTGGATCTGCAAAAGCATTTTAGACCATTGTGGTTTGGGATGCAACAATAATCATCGTTTATGATTACCTCTTGTAGCGCTTATCGTAGATGATGCTCCATGAATTGGTGTCCTCTGTGTCTTAGCACGAACTCACGAACTGATCTCTCTTGTGTCACAAAACAAACAAATATCTCTAGCACGAACAAATCTCTCTACTCTCTGCCAAACCTTCCAAACTATCTCTCAAGGGAGAAGAGGAAGTGTGTGGGCACTTTTTCAGATCTGGGCTTACCTCTTCTGTTTAATGACCTAGAGGCTGATGACTTAAGTGATAGTATATATGGGTGCCAAGAAATCCTAGCCCTAAGCTCTCTATGGGCGCTAGACTTCTTAAGCTCTTCTCATACTCTTACCCATTTGGGCTTTAGTAGAAGAGCTCAAACCCAACAATCTCTCACTTGCTCTTTTGGGTATAAACTTGAGTAAAAAACCCAAGATCATGTAACCCATAAGTCATCGTTAACTGAAAATCACTCATCCTTTGTCTCAAGCTAGCCTAGGGATCTACCATATAGTATTAATCAAGGCTTCTGATAATTAACGAATGATTATCGAATTTGGTGCTACTCCACTTAAAGACTGAACTTGAACTCCAAGAGTAATAACACATTTATAATATGAATATGCATCGCCCCTTTGTAGAATGTCAATAATCGATCGATGTTTTCTGATACTCAATCAATTATTTATTCCCTTGACTCTGATAGTTTCTCTAATGGATTACATGCATTGATGAGCGTCTTTAATATCCAAGTATCGAAACATATCAAGGGGACATATCCTATAATTTCCATGTTATTTATCTCATAAATATCAATAATCAAATAATCTAACTCCCAAAATACCGAGTTATTGGCCGTCAATAGATCGAGCCTCCCCCATTGGTAAATCAAAGAATGAAAACTATTTGATTACGTATTTAAAATAAACTCAGGATTAAAAGAAATTATATACCTATTTAAAATAAACTCAAAGAATGATCCGGACCTTGGTGTTTGTAAATAATACATTATTTAAAACTTTCAGAAAAATTACAATGTCATAATGTCTTGCTCAAAGAGCACAAAATTAACAAAGTAAAATCCAATCTCCTAAGGCTTTGTTTGGGAGTTGGTTTTAAAAAGGAAAGGAAAATGAGGGTTTTAGTAAGTCTTCCCTTGTTTGGGTGTTTAAAAAACAAAGAGGGGAAAAATTACCCTCCAATGTTCGCCCAATTGGAGGGATTTGAAGGAGAAAATATTAAAAATTACTTATCTACCCTTACCATTAAAATGTGAAAACTACATAAATGTAAATCATTTTTAAATGTAAAATTATTATAAAAGTCTCAAACATCGTCATTTAACGAAGGTCAAAAAATAGGGATGAAATTTTTGATAAAAATCATATACGTCAAGAAATTTCCGTCAAAACTAAAGACAAATTTAGAGACAGAACCAGATTTTGCCATAATCACTCACATAAATTTTTTACGGAAAAAAATTCATTCAAAATTATTAATAGAATCTAAATTCCATCAAAACTTTCGACGAAAATATTTCCTTCCAAAATTTTGACAAAACACATTTCCATCGAAAAGTTTTGATGCAAAACAATTACGTCAAATTTTTTTACGAAAAACATTTTCATCAAGAAATGTTGCAAAAATTTTCGACGAAAAATTTTTCCATCAAGAATTTGTGACTAAAAATATTTTTGTAAAAATTTTTGACGGTAAATTATTTTTTTCAAAATTCTTTAAGGAATCAAAATTTCATCAAAATATCTCACAAAAAAACATATTTATCGAAATTTTTGACCAAAAATATTTCTATCAAAATTTTCAGCGAAACACATTTCCATCAAAAATCTTTGACGAAAAAAAATTCAACAAAATTCGTTAGAGAATTTAAATTTCATCAAAGAAATTCGACGGAAACATTTTTGTTAAAATTTTTGACAAAAAATCTTCGTCGAAATTTTTAACGGAACACATTTCTATTGAAATTTTTTGACGAAAAATATTTCTATCAAAATTTTTGATAAAAGATTATTGGGCAAATTGTTTGTCATTTTAAAAGGATGTAAAGTTGTGTCTTTTTAAGAGAGAGAAAGAGATAGATAAAGGAGGAGAGAAAGTTGACAAAAAAAAACAAATAAAGGTGTGGGTCCCACCTCTTTGTGAGAGTGAAAGGATATAAATTGTATCATTTAAAAGGATAAACACTTTTCCCAAACATATTTCCACCAAAATTTACAACGGAACACATTTTCTGTCAAAAAATTTCGACATAAAATATTTTCGTAAAATTTTTTGACGAAAATATTTCGATAAAAACTTTTGACGGAAAAATTCTATCAAAATTCTTTACAGAATCTAAATTTCGTTGAAAGTTTTGAACATTTTTGTCAAAATACATTTCCATCGAAATTTTGAACGAAGAATATTTTGTCAAATTTTTGACGAAATTCTTTTTTCGTTTAAAACATTGGGAGATATTACTCTTCTTTCACATAAGATAACTTCTCTTATGTTATCTCACTTCGATTTTCGCACATCACCTTTTTTTTGCCTAGGACCCACCCATTTTCTCTCTACAACATAAGATAACTATCTTATGTAAAAGGAAAGTAATAAAATCCTAAAACATTTGATGGAGGAAATCATTTTCGACAAAACTACAATTATTTTTGTTAAAATTATCATCGGAGAAAACATTCCGTCGCTTTTGATGAAAAGTATTCCGACGAAAAAATAATTTTGTGATGAAATTTTCGTCGTTTGCAACTAAGAAATTTTGTCGAAAATACGGTCTTTTTTAGTAGTATGAAAAGTATATAAATAATTTTGGTAGAAATTTTAAATGAAAAATATAATAATTATATTAATTTAGAAAAGGTTAAAATGGTAAAAATATATCATTAACCCTTCACTTTTCTTCCTTACCGTTTTTTAACTCCCAAACAAGGGAAGAAAATATCCTCCAATTTCATTCATTTCCTTCCCTTCACTCCCCCTTGAATTCTATTCCTTCCCTTCCTTCCCTTCCCCTCCTAAAACTAACTCCCAAACAAGATTTGTTTGGGAGTTTGGAGGGGAAGGGAAGGAAAGTGAGGGTTTTAGTAAGCCCTTTCCTTATTTGGGAGTTTAAAAATATGGGGAAGGGAATTGAGAATTTTTACAAAATCCTCCAAATCCCTTCTTACCCTTAAAATTAAAGTTCCCCTAATTTGGTAGGGTTTGAGTTGGAAAATATTAAAAATTATTTATCTACCCTTAGCAATAAAATGTGAAAGCTATATAAATACGAAACATTTTTAAATGTGACATTATTAGAAAAGTATCAAATACCGACAAAATTTATCGACGAACAATATTTCGTCAAATTTTTTGACGAAAATCATATTACGTCGAAAATAGAGACGAAAAAACATTTCCGATGAAACTAAATACGAAATTAGAGACGGAACAAGATTTGGCCATAATCAGTGACATAAAAAAAATTAGAAAAAAAATCCAGGAAAAATTCTTGATAGAATTTAAATTCGTCGAATCTGTCAACGGAGATATTTCATCAAACTTCTCAAGGAAAAATATTTCCGTCGAAAATTTCGACGAAACACATTTCCATCGAGAAATTTTTGTCGGAAAACATTTCTGTCAAATTTTTTTACGGAAAATATTTCTATCAAAATTTTCAACGGAACACATTTCAAACAAAAATTTTCGACGAAAAATATTTTCGTAAAAATTTGTGACGAAAAACAGTTATGTAAAAATTATGACCGAATTTTTTTTTGACAATATTCTTTACGGAATCTAAATTCCACCAAAATATTGACAAAATACCATATTCGTCGGATTTTTTGATGAAAACATTTTTTAAATAATTTTAACGGAAAAAATTTGTCAAAATTCTTTACAGAATCTAAATTCTTTCAAAAGTTTTCGACAAAAATATTTGTGTCATATTTTTTCACGAAAAAAAATTTCGTCAAAATTTTCAATGGAAAATATTTCCTTCAAAATTTTCGAAAAAAAACATTTCTATCAAAATTTTCAACAGACACATTTTCATCAAAAAATTTCGACGGAAAATATTTCGTCAAATTTCTTTAGGAATCTAAATTTCGTCTAAAGTTTTGATAGAAATATTTCGCTCAAAATTTTTGACAAAGAAACTTATGTCAAATTTTCATCGGGACATATTTTCATCGAAAAATTTGGATGGACAATATTTTGTCAAAAAATTTTAACGAATTCTTTTTTTTCGTCGAAAATTTATTTTTGTAAAAAATTTCATCAGATAAAAATATCGTCACCTTTCGACACAAAGTTTCCCGAATGAAAAGTAATTTTTTGCCGAGATTTTCATCATTTGCAAGATAGAAATTTCGTCAAAAATATGATTTTTTTTTTAGTAGTTTGAAAATATGTAAATAATTTTGTCATGAAACTTTAAATTTGATTATATTTGTAAATTATAATATTTGTATTAATTTTAAAAAAATGGTAAAATTGTAAAAATATCTCATTAACCCTCTAATTTCTCCATTACCATTTTTTTTAACTCCAAAACAAGGGAAGAGAGTACCCTCCAATTTTCTTCCCTTCCTTCTCCTCCCTCCCCGTTGAATCCCCTTCCTTCCCTTGCCCTCCAAAATTCTCCTAAGAGCCATAGATGTAACATGCCTCTTGAACACACGTTCAGGCAAACTCTTGGTAAAAGGGTCAGCAAGATTTTCTTCCTATGCCATCTTAGTTACCATTGTGTTTCCTCTTTGAATGATGTCTCAGATCAAGTGGTGCTTCATCTCTATGTGTTTCTGTCTTTTGTGCCACTATGGTTCTTTAGATTGTGCTACAACCCCACTGTTGTCATAGTGAAGTGTGATGGGAATACCTCACTCTTTATGCCTAATAACACCTCTATATCATTTCCAATAAGGAGTATATCATCTACATAAAGCACCAAAAAAGATACTGCTTTCCTATGGATCTTTTTATACACATATGGCTCATCAGGACTTTTCTCAAAATCATGAGATTTAATGGCTTGATCAAACCTAATGTTCCATGACCTGGATGTTTGCTTGATTCCATAGATAGACTTTTGCAACTTGCACACCATATGTTCCTACCCTTTGGCTATGAACCCTTTTGGTTGCTGCATACAAATATCCTCTTCTAAATTTTCATTTAGAAAAGCAATTTTGACATCCATTTGCCAAATCTCACAATCAAGACTTGCTGCAACAACTAAGATTATCCAGATGGACTTGAGCATGGCTACCAGCTGCATAGCACCGACACATTATTTTTTGAGAAATTTACGTGTCGGACACGTGTCCGACACGCTCCAATACGCGGTCAACATTTGGGGACACGCGGTCAACTCTCTGATACGTTCCGACACGTTTTTCCGACACGCAGTCAACTTTTTTGGACACGCAGTCAACGCTCGGATACGTTCAGACTGGTTTTTTTTATTTTTTTATTTTTATTTTTTAACTAAATATAAAAGAAATGATTTATAAATTAATTTTTTTGTGTTTTGAAATTTGACATGAAAAATTAACAAAGTACGAATAATTATTTATATTTATATTTATGTTATGAAATTTAAATTATATGAATTATTATGGACTCTTATATGTATTAAATATAATTTATATTATATATATGAAAATTTTTATTTAATATCAAAATGTGTCACAACGTGTCCAAATATGACATTTTTCAGAATTAACGTGTTGGCGTGTCGTGTCCCGTGTCCCGTGTTCGTGTCCGTGCATCATAGGCTACCAGTGAAAAGGTTTCTTCATAGTCCACACCTTCTATTCGGGTGTATCCTTTTGCCATCAATCTATCTTTGAGATTTCAACATTCCTGCTCGATCCTCTCTTTCTCTTGTGGATCCATCACCCAATGAGTTTTACCCCTTTAGGTGCTTCTACAAGAGTCTAAATTGAGTTGGAATATATAGATTCCATTTCACGGTTCATAGCCCCAAAGCCACTCCTAAGTATCTACATCTTCCAGTGCCTCGTTGTAACTAGTGGGATCATCATCTTTTTGAGTGGTGACATCCTAATATGATTTACCCAACAAGAGATATTTTACGGGTTTACAAATCAATCTCCCATTACGACTTTGCTGCACTTATTGTTGTGCATCTACTTACAAATCCAAAAAGGACGGGGAAGGGGTTGCCAAAGGAGGAGAACCCCAAAGTCAATCTCATCCGTTCAAATCACACACAGAAAGCTAAAAGCTATTGAAAGAAAATAGAAGGCAATTTAAATGGACATTAGTAGCGTCTGGGAATACCTGTTTAAGATGGTAGACGGAGATGAAAAATAATAACTTGTGACCAAGCTCCAGACATAAGAAAACCCAGTGAAAACTCCAGAAAAATCGAGGAAGAACACACAGGAAATGGAGAGTGAAGCGTTTCCCGAAAGTGAAATTAAATGTGTATTAAAGAAATGAAGCAACCTTTTAAGCGCGAAATTGAAAGGTCTGAGCTAAAAAGTTAATCTCATAAGGCAAGCATTAAATGTGGCTCATTATGATGTGCGAAATGTAGGAGCAACATGTACACCTCATGAACCAGCAATCGATTCGTGACACATGGACTTGCGTAACCGCCAAGGAAACGGTGAAGAGACGAGAGGTCACCTTAACATGATGGCATTTCAAGTTTTAACACTGACACAACCTCAGTCATTCACCACGTCAAAAGCATTCACTTGGATGTCTGACCTCAACCTTGATATATGTGGTCAAGACCCCCACCTCGACTTAAAATGAGCCGGAACTGGCTGAATTCGAGGCATAGACTCCTAGCAAACCTCGATTTGAGGAAAATCATAACAGGAATTTTAAAATACCTCAGCTAAATATGAGGTCAACCACAACGAACGCGTGTTAATCCGCTCATAAACGGAAGCTCTAGTCAAGTTTAGCAGCTCGGTATAACCGAGATTTTCAACAGATCTTTACACTCTAGCAGTCTGAGCTCTCGAACCGTAGGGCTAGGGGGAAACTGTTATGGACCCAGGTATGAGATCCTTATCTCAACAACCTAATCCCTAGAAGATCAAGGAATAAGATCTCTATCCCAACAACCAAATCAGCTTAGCTAACAAACTAAAGGTATCCAAGGCCTAATCCCAATAAGACAAACACTATAAATAAAGGCTAAAGAGCCTAGGTACATATTTTTGGCTCATTTATATTATTTCCACCGCTGTGCACACACCACGCCTTGGCTATACACCTTTCGTTTTGTGCACAGTGATCCATACACCCTTAAAGTGAATTCTCCCTAGATACACAATATACAAGGCATTTTATTTCACGATTGATTCAATTTAAAAAAGACCTAAAGTTAGGAATTTCTCAATAGGTAATGTTGCTCTAATACCCAACCATTTTTATAAATACATTGACCAATCAGTCTCAAAAGGTATAATATAAATACATTATTAGAACTCTTGCCATTGCGGTACCAGTTAAAAAGACGGTTGTTTCTATTGGACGGCGAAATGGGTTTTGAAATTTATTAACATTTTCCAAAAAGGGTACTGTTAATAATCCAGCGGGTACCGAAACCATTAAAAGAACACCCAATAACTTGTTGGGCACTGTACGAAGTATTTGAAATATGGGAAAGAAATACCATTCAGACAATATTTCCAAAGGATTTGCAAATGGATCCGCAAGTTCCCCCATCATTGATGGTTCTAGACCGCTAACCCACATTACAGGCAATAGTACCTAGAATTACAACTGGAAAAATATATAAAAGGTCATTGGGCCATGCGGGTTCTCCATAATAATTATGACCCATCCCTTAGCCAATTTAGCTCTTAATACAGGATCATTCAAGTCAGTTTTTTTGTTATTGGGATGGGTGAATTCTTATAGATCCGTCCTCCGAAAGAATCGGACATGATAATTTTTCACCATCCGGCTCGAGCGCGAATCAAATGAACCGAATGTATCTATATATAAAATGGATATGTTATAAACACATACATGAGTATTTTATGTAAGAAAATGGACCCTATTCTATTTTCGGGAGTAACAACTATCCATTGCAAAAAAAATTCAATTCTTATTTATTTTATTAAATGCTCAATACCCAAGTAGGCTTTCAAAGTGCATAGTGCTTTATGGGTGATCTCAAACCTTGCGATTGTTATTCTTCCCCCTAATTTTTTTTTTTTTTTTTTGCGTACAAAGGATTTACTTGTTACTAATAAAGTCTAACACTTGTTCTTCTTTAGATCTACGTGTTTCACTCTGATAATATCATAAATCGAATCAATGCATAGGAAATGAATGTGTTTACATACTATATGAGTTAAGTGAAATAGCTGCAGACTTCATTTTGATCATACCGCATCACTTATTTTATTGGATCTTACGGAGCCTGTTCATGCAGGATAGGATCGAGTCTAATCATAGAAAAGATTCTCTTCACTTCAATCGAACCGACCGATCTTCTATAGAGGACTTGCGCTGTGCTTGGAACAAAGACACATTTAATTGTAAATTCAAATGTGGCAGATAATAAAAAATCATATATCTGCACAGCCCAATTAATAGTTCAAGTCACACACTCCCATAATCCATTTTTTCTTCAGAGAATTCCCTTCAACTATTTGTGTATGTAAAATCAAATACAAATAATCTAATTTTCTTAATTTGAAGGCAGATATCTAAATACATGTCTTATCTTTTTAAATAATCCATATTAGTAGCAATGAAATACTATTGCCCCCCAAAATGAAAATGATTCATATTATCTATAACGGACCAGAAATTCCTTGCTTACGTATCATTGGAAAGTGCATTAACATAAATACGAAAGTAAGAAGAGGTAATACAAAAGTATGTAAACTATAAAAATGAGTCAGGGTAGATTGTCCCGAACAAAAATATGAGAATTTCATCTCGTACGACTCAAACAAAAATACCCAAATATTGGTTATAACGTAAACAGATATGTATAATAGAAAGTTTGAAACTTTTGAAGTGAATTCTATAATTCCAACCTTCTCTGTGGTTATAATGCCAAAATATCAAGTCAGCTCACGGATCTTTCTCTTGATCCTTACCGACCTCTTGAATATTCTATTATTTATTTCATTTTTTTATTTGTGTTATTTTGTATTTTCGTGTGTAATATGATTTTATTGTTGTCTTCTTTATTCTTTTTATTGATAGAAATTCTCTTGTTAGCACCCTATGAATCAATTAAAAAAAAAAACCTCAGATTCATACCAGAACCACGATGATTCAAAACAAAAAACCTTTTATAGAAGTCCAAAAATTCCCCGAGTAAGAACCGCTGTATCATCACTTATTCAATGAATAGATAGAATGAAAAAATCCAAAGAAACATCTGTCCTTTGATCAAAATAAAGATAAGCGGCAGCATCTTGAAAAAATCAAAATCTTTCTTCGTATTCTTCGTATTCTTCTAACTCTTTGAAGCATTTTAAGGTCCGATTGTGAGATCTAAATATGAAATGAGGTATGAATTATAGTTCTAATATTTTAAAAATATATTCTGTATTTCAGATACTAGAATAAATATATGATGGGAGAAAACGGTCTCTCTAATTTAAAAGCGGTTGATAAAAGCATTTGTAAATATTCAAAGCGGTTGATAGACGTGGCTCAATGTAGGGAGACTGACCAAAGTGCCACGTTTTGACAAAAAAATTACCAGACTGCCACGTCAACAGTAAATTTTTCTAAAATGCCACGCGGCATAATTCGCTACACAGTGTAGCGAATTATGCATGCAAGTAATTCGCTACACAGTGTGGCGAAATATGCCACGTCAGAACCAAAAATGACACATGTCAAATTTTGACATATTGTCATAATTCGCTACCTTAGGTAGCGAATTTCTGAAAATGTGACACGTGGCATTTTTGGTTCTGACGTGGCATATTTCGCCACACTGTGTAGCGAATTATGCCGCGTGGCATTTTGACAAAATTTACTGTTGGTGTGGCAGTCTGATAAATTTTTTGTCCAAACATGGCAAAATGGTCACTTTCCCCTCAATGTAATCAAGCGTGCTATTGGTCCAAACTTCAAACTAGCTACTAATTTTGATCCAATAACTATCATAATTCGTGTTCAGTTATGTTATAACTCGTGGTGTATAGCAATCTGTACATTTTTTTTCACTCATACATAACTAATTAGTAGAATGTTTGAAATGAGCCAACTCAAGTTAAATTTAACGTAGTATGTAGAGTCGATCCTATTTTATTAAGAGAACACTTAAAAGTTAAGATATTATATTTAAGAGAAATTACTAAAAAAATACTTGATTAATTAAAATTGTAATTATTATTATTAGCAAAAATAATTAATTATATGATTTAACTCCTTTGTTTAAATTCAGTAATTCAAGTTAAGAGTCAGTTTCGTATTCTTTCAATAAAGAGGTAGGATACTTTGATATCGGTGTCAAATTTGAAATTTGACACTTCATCTGAGAGCCGTTAGATCAAAAAAGATCAATGGTGGCACATGCTTACAAATCAGAGTCGTTGATCTTTTTTGATCTAACGGTTCTCAAATGAGGTGTCAAAGGATCCTACCTCTTCAATTAAATATGAATATTTGGTGTAATTGATAATAAAATTAAACTATTGATCATTGTATTAAAATTATTATATTTATATATGGCAAATTATCAAATTAGTAGTATCTCTTAGGTCCAAACGAGTAATAGACAAGTGTTATAAATGAAGTACAAAATAATGTTTGGATATAAATTAGTTAGGGATATAATTTCTCTTGTATGAGATAATTTATTTTATGCGTTATACATATATATATATATATATATATATATATATATATATATATATATATATATATATATATATATATATATATATATACTTATTTTCTTTCTCTCCTTTTTAACTTCTTCTCTTTGTAAGGTGATTAGATAGGTAGTAAGTAGTAAGAATATTATATATATATATATATATATATATATATATATATATATATATATATTTGCATGAAACATTTATTTCATATAATATGATAAACTAGGGGTGTCAAAATGGGTTGACACGACATGAATTTGACACGACACGAATACATCAATAAGAATACGACACAAATTTTTATTCGTGTCAAGATCTTCAACACTGACACGACACGAATTTTTTGCGGGTTGACATGACACGAATAACACGCAAAACAGGGGTCAAAAAAGTAATTGACAAAGAAAATTAAAAAATTGATCGAAATTAAGAAAAAATTAAAAAAAGTAATAATCAAATAATTAAAAATAAAATAATTAAAAAAAATACGGGTCAACACGAACATGAATACATCAATACGAACACGACATGAATTTTGTACGTGTCATTTTTCCCAACACGAACACGACACAAATTTTTTTTGTGAGTCAATCCAAATACGAATTTTCATGTTGTGTCGCGGGTCGATCCGCGTGTCAAAACCTATATTGACAAATAAAGTATATGTCAAAATTAGTTATATAGCGCTCTGGGAGGAACCGAATACTGATAAACTCAACATGACAAACCACATGGTAGAGTGGAGACAGACCAAACCAAACCACAATAACCGTAGAGAGAGAGAAAGAGATACATATATAAGTATATGCTAGCGTGGAACTGTTGAAAAGTCACATGGAGATGAAAACGAAAGAATTAGGTGCGAGTAACGTGTGACTACTTTTCTTAATCTCCCAAGCCTTCCAGAACACATCCTTTCTGTCCCTCGTGTCCTTGCCTTCCTGCGTTACCATGTATGGCATCATCCACTTACTCACGTGGCACCATCTCTCACCAATTATTATTTTTATTTGTCTATTTCCTCCTTAACTAACCAATTATTATAAAGGATTATATTTTTTATATTGTAAAAAATAAATTTTATCTGATAGATATATATACATATATGTATATATAAAAATATGTGAAATTTATATGTAAGAAAAAGAAAAAATACAAATCCCACATAATTTTGTATGTATGTAAAAAATAAATTTATTTTTTATAATGTAAGAAATAATAAACCCTTAATATAATTATGAGAATCGGTTCACACACTTAACGTGAGCAGAATTCTATAAAACCAATTATTACTCACAAATAAATTAGTGCATGTTAGTTTTAATAATTTTTACGATAAATGAAATTATAAATTAATCTTACTTTAAATTAAACTAGTTCGTTTATAAAAAAATAAAATAAAATTAAACTAGTTCAAATATTATATTAATTAAAAAAAATGAACCAAAAAAAAAGGAAAAGCAAGAAGTTCTTTATGAGAAAAGACAACGGGGTGGGTGTGGTAACTGACGTCACCAACATCCACCTACCAAAACCGCTCAATGTTCGGTTCCTCTTCTGTTCCTGTCTTTGTCCTGTAGGCCCCACTCCCCACCAAACACCTTCCCATCTATCTCTACAGTCACACGCCATTTCCATGTTTTTCTTTTGTTTTTTATTTATTTATTTTATTCCGTTTACCTATACACACATACATGATATATATATATATATATATAAATAAATAGAGAGAAAAATATTTATCATTTTAAATGACACAACTTATATCCTTCCACTCTCATAAAAAAATGGGACTCACATCTTTATTTTTTTGTCAACTCTCTATCCTCCTTTATCTATCTCTCTTTAAACACATCTTACCCATAAATATATATTCTTATAGATATTTTGCTTACATTCTGCCCAACCACGTGTTGTGGGCCCCGTCCCTCGCCACTAGCGCTGCAGGTTATATGTATATCGTTCACCAAAACCTTAAATGAATACATTATTATCTAGCTAGTAATATCATTAAAAAAAAACATAATATCAATGCTCATTATTATCAAATAGCCACAGCCGAGTTTTCTTGTTCATAAAAAAATGTCAAAGGTCTAACACTGAATTTCAGGATAAGTGCTATGTATCGATCAATTTTTGTGATTTAAACTCCTCTATCATTGTACTTTTTTATCTTTATTTTTAATTAGGTAAATCATCTAGTTGCAGAAAATTTGATTCGAGTCTTCTATTTTCAGTTACCTCACTTCTTTTATATATGTTACTTGAATTCTTGAATGATAAGATTCGCATTAATATACATCATTAACAATTTTGTTTCTAGAAGATGGGAAAACTTCAAAATCTGAGGAACTTTTTTTTTTTTTTAATATTCATTTTTCTTGTTGGGTATTTCTTTAAAGGTTGGTCGTTTTGATTCAATTCACGAGAAAGGACTTCGACTTTGGTTTGTTTTAGTTGTGGATTCCTACGTTGACCAAAGTTTAAATTGAGCAATATTCATTTTTTTCAATAATATTATATTAAACCAATGCTTGTAATTGGTTGGATTGATGTAGTAGAACTTGATTTTCTTCTTCTTCTAAAGTACAGTCTTAATATGTTCGCTGAATAAATTTACATAACTTGACTTAATCATAACCTAAAATAAATTTCAGATATCGAGGTTGTTAGACAATAGAAAAATAAAAATAACAACATTTCATTAGACAGGTCGTTTTCCAAGCCTACGTACGAAGATTTTATTCTGTTTTGGGAAAATGCAATGAACTCCTCAAATTTTGAATATTTACTTATAACTTACGACCAATCAACACGAGAAATTAGAATAAAAAAGTTGCAAATGAGTTTCAAGTACTTTTCTATTTCATTTTCATATATAGAACAATATTCACAACCTCCTCAGCATCAAGGACCAAAACTTTGAGATCAGATGTACATCAATCTGTTTAAGGAAATTTACACTTAATCCAAATTTGGTATTTTGTACACTTAATTCTGACCCCCTATCACATGATTTAATCTCAAAGATTTAAAGCAAAGTCCTTTGTAGCTTGGAAACATTTATACTACTCATCTTAAAACTTCATCTTTGATAATATAAAAGTCCAGCATTTTAGTCAAAAAAAAAAAAAAACTCTAAAAAAAAGCATATAGAAGGCACATAAATACAAAATAAATAGATGCAAAACCTTTTAGTACATCAAATATGATAAGACGGATACTTAATTTGTTTACAAAACCGAAGATCTTAAATTTTTTGGCAATAACTAATTAATAAATCTTAAAAAAGAAAAGAAAAGAAATTATAGTAAGAACTGTCGTTAAAATAATAGTTAGTCATGAGTAGCTTGTAGATGATGTCATAAATGAAATATACACGTCAATATTTGCCCAAGAAATTAATATCACGAAAAAATAATCACAAACCAATTGTTTATACTTTATAGTTGATTATTAGAAGAATGTCAAACCAATTGAATCACAAGCCAAATTTTATAAGGAAAAAAATAAAATAAAATAGAGCAATTAATTGGTGCCATAACATTTTCCAATTTCAAGTTAATTATACTTTGCAGTGTGTATATACAAAAATATACATGATGTACACCAAGCAAGGGCATAGAGACTGAGGTGCTGCCCAGCTACTTATTGAAATAGCAGAGTGTTTTCTTTTAATAAATTATTTTAAAAAAAAAATTAAAGAAAAATATATTAAAAAAAAGGGAAAAATTCACCAATGCCCCCGTGGTTTTCTCCAGAATCACTTATGCCCCTGTGGTTTTTTTTTGTAATACCCCTGTGGTTTTTTTATTATATATGCCCCTGTGGTTTGCAAAAGGGTATGTTTTTTATCACATATGTCCCTGTGATTTTTTATATTTTACAAATGTGATACAAAAAAATCACAGGGGCATAGATGATTCTGAAACAAACCACGTTGGTGAATTTTTCCCTAAAAAATAAAAAAAAAAGGATAAAAAGGACAAAAAAAAAATTCCCTTCGATAATTGTATGCATTCATTCAAGTTTTTCTCCTTTGGGGGATAACCTTGTAGTGTATATGTATATATCAATAATGTGAAAGAGACTTTGTCAAGTATAGTACCCAGTTTTCCCATAATAATTGTCTTCTTCCGGGGACAGTAAATGGTAGGTTTGCATTCAAAAGCTGTCTCCTACCTAAACGCTATAAGATGATTTATTGGGTTGCTTGACCAGTAACCACTGTCACTGGCACTGGTCAGTGTTTTGAGCATATCTCAAACTTACTGTAACTTACCAAACATAACAACTCATTACTGAACCACCAGTAGTAAATACGCCAGGAATATTCAAATTTTACCCAATAACATGTTACCATCGAGTTTAATCAATAACATTGACCATTTTAGAATATGTTATGTTGTTAGATTAGAAGGAAGCAAGGGAGATTTAAATAATGCATTATTTGAATGTTCTAATCATGTTATGGCTGATGAACCAAATACCAAATATAGCCATTATACGATGAAGGAAGAATGATCTTTCTTTTATTAAACATTAATTGTTGGAGTGCGGGCAAAGTAAAACCACAATTACCCAAAAATTTTATTAAGCGTTTAGTCTCACATTCAACCAAATCTCAAACGGAAAAGGCCAAGAGAAGAATTTTAGCCACTTCATGTTTCAAAGTTTAATTTAATATTATAAAATAAAATATTAACACTAAAAAAAAAAAACAGATCTTTTGACACCAGTATCAAATTTAAAATTTAACATCTCATCTGAGAGTCATTAGATCAAAAAAGATTAACGGCTCTGATTTGTAAACACGTGACCTCATTGATTTTTTTTATCTAACGGCTCTCAGATGAGGTGTCAAATTTCAAATTTGACACTAAAAAGGATCCTACCTCAAAAAAAAAAATACTCTTACGTTACATGTGATAACTTTCTCTCCTATATATCCTTCAATAACTGTGTCACATTTTTCTTTTATTTTTTTTTATTTTCAGATGGTGGAGCCCACGAATTTGTCTCTATGACATAACATAACTTATCTCCTTTAGCATGACATTAATAAAACCCAAAAAAAAAAATTTGAAATTTTTCTCAAAATTTTGGAATTCTACAACTATTTCCATTTTCCATGTTAACTAAGAACAATATCACAAAATTACATTTAACACTAACTTCTAAAGCTCTAAATATTCATGGGCCTATAAAATCTGTACAAACTATTATCGGTGGTGGTTGTGGTGGTAGTACCCATGGCTTTGCAGCTACATGCTTGGTTGGTTTGAAACCCTAAACCGTAACACAGGCACACACCTTGAGTACTAGTAACATTCCCATACCATTGATACAAAACATGTGGTGTTGGTGGTGGTTCTTGTTGTTCTTGTTTTAACTTGTCCGTGTTCACGGAAGAAGCATGAGGCTGAGATGGAAGCCCAATGGAAAGGTCCAAATTCACTTGATCATGAGGATAAGCTTCCTCTGTGGTAACGCCGCTGCTGCTATTCGAATCTTCACCATTTAAATCGGTTCCAATGTTTGTGTTGGCATAACCACTCACTAACTGAAAACTGATGTTGTTGTTCTTAATGTTATGGTTGTTCGTTTTCTTCGTGCTTGTCGTGACCACGGGCACTGTAGTAGTGTTAGCAGGTGGAACTGCGGTGGCGGTGGCCGTTGAAATGGATGAACTGTTGAGTGGACGATGAGTTTGTGGGTCGATTCCACGGCTATAGAGTTTTCGTTTGATGTGAGTGTTCCAATAGTTTTTGATTTCATTATCAGTTCTTCCTGGTAACCTTGCAGCTATTAAAGACCATCTGAGAAAAATAAAAAAAAATCATAAAACAATTTCAGAATTTCTCATTCGGAAAAAAAAAAAAAATTAATAAAAATATGATTTTGTTTTTTCATACTTGTTTCCGAGTAAGCTGTGAAGGTTAATGATAAGCTCATCTTCTTGTTCAGTGAAGTTTCCTCTTTTGAGATCAGGTCTAAGGTAATTAATCCATCTGAGTCTACAACTCTTGCCACATCTAAGCAAGCCTGTGTTGTTAACAACATTAATTAATATATATATATACATGAATAGGGGAAGAACAGAAGAAGGTACATTTAATATGGTGAAGGGAAGAAGGAATTAAAGTTTACCAGCAGCTTTAGGAAGAGATCTCCAACAGCCTTCACCGTGAATCTTGATGTAGTTAATGAGACGCTCATCTTCTTCTTTTGTCCAAGCTCCTTTGTTTGTGTGCTCTTTCTCACAACAAGGAGATCTACCCATGGTTGTGTTGTGTTGTGAGCACAAAGAAAGAGGGAATGGAACGTGGAAAGTAATTGAGGTGAGATAAGAGGGTAGGAGGAATATAAATGGGAGGTGGTGGAGAGAAAGAAGAGGTGCAATTGACTCGGAGGCCTTCTTTTTCTGAGAAGTAATGCTAAGAGAGAGTATTTGACCGAGTTGGTGAGAAAGACGAGTGGTTACAATTAAGTTAGTGCTGGATTTGGTAGGCAGCTCTACTTTTTATCTTTCCAAACTTCTTTTTGCTATTCCCTCCCTTCCCTATCTTTTCTTTTTTGCAACTCTCATCCCTGTTCCTTCTTCTTTTTATACTTTTGCCTCTAAGTCTGTGTTAGTGTCTAACTCTACCTTTTTTTTTATGTTGATACTCTTCTAATGTAGTCAAATTTTTTTATCCAAATACCACGCGAATAGTATTTTTTAGCAGACTGTCACATGTCATAATTTGTTATCATTGGTAGCGAATTTCGTGGCCAATGATTTTGTGACACATGGTTATATTGTAGACCAAATTCGTTACCACTGGTAGCGAATTATGACACGTCAGCTTTTTCCTACTAAAATGTGTCATGTGTCAAAAAAAAAATCATTCGCGAACATAATTTGCTACTAATCGTAGCAAATTATGCTTACGTGTCAGTCTCGTAAAAAGTGTTATTCTCACTTGCTATTTGAATAAATTTTTTGACAAAAGATTACATTTTGTTCGCTGTCTTTTTTTTTTTTTTTTTATGTTGCTGCTCTTCTAATGTATTCAAATTAAAATTGTTTACTTATACTTCATCTTTTTTTTTTGGTCTTACTACAAATAAATGCACTCCATTATGGTGTCAAAGAATTTTAATTTTAGCCAATCTTGGCTTGTGAAACATAGCACAGATAACAACAATTCTGAGAGAGAAGTTGATTTTTGTAAGCATCACGGGGAGGTTAATTATTATGTATTCCACTTAAGAGTTTGGGCTAAAAATAGCATTGCCACATTATTAGCTTCGTAAAAGCGACTTTTTGTGTAAAATAGTATCATTCTTTCAAAAATAATGAACCGATATTGAAGATTTTGGGTTCTATTCTTTAGAACAAAAATAAACACCTACATTAATTAATCTGATCTAGTTTATTTGAAGAAGTTAATCGATTTTCTAACAAATTGGGTGATTTTAAATGTTTAAAAATTAAATGAGTTCAATCAATATTTTTATGATTTAATGAATAATAGTATCTATCTATATTCTATATAGGTATGTAAAATTGTCTTGGGATGTATCAAAATAGCTATTGCTTATTAATTATGAAATATAAGACTATCTTAATAAGTAATTAATAATATGATTGATTATTAAACTTATCTACACACGAATAATGATTTACACTATGCTTGTCGCTTCTCATTTTATGTTTTTATCTTAGGATTACAATAATAATAATAAATAGTTTGTTTTTATCTTAGGATTACAATAATAATAATAAATAGTTTTTGAAATTAATTGTCTATATTATTATAAAATTGAATTTTCATTTTTAATATTTAATTGTTATTTATCTTCAAAACTGTTATAATAAATTTCTCATTTAAATTATATGAAAATATAAATTTATAAATATTTATTACTATTACTCATTTAAAGTAATATATTGTACATTTATATTTAAGTATTTAAATAAATAATATATAATATATATATATATATATATATATATATATATATATATATATATATATATATATATATATATATATATATATAGGGTTTAGTGTTTGTCTTTTTAAAGGATATTGAGTTATGTCATTTTAAGTGACATAAAGACACAAGCAATTGAAATCATGGGAGGGAAAATGAGTGCTTTTTTTAAAAAAATTAAAATTTAAATAAAAAATATTAGGTTGAGTTTTTCTCTCTCTTAAAATAACATAATTATATGTCCTTTAAAAGAACTAATATTTTTCCATATATATAGGGAATATGTTTCTCGAGTTGTAGGAGATAAAACTATCTTCTATACACACATAAAAGTGTGCAGACTCATGTGGGCCATATAAAAAGAAGAAATCAAAAAAGAAAACATGTATATATATATATATATATATATATATCTTTAAGGTTTAATATTTCTCATGTTATAGGAGATAATTTTATCTCTACGCACACATAAAAGTGTGAAGGGACCACATGGGTCCATGTTAAGGAGAAAATAAAGAAAGAGAAAATATGGGTCTCACACACTTTTATGTGCGTAAGAAATAAAAATAATCTCTTACAATATGAGAGATGCTAAACTCATATATTTAATGTTATCTTTTTATATTGATCTTTTTTTATAAAAAATATACTAAAATGTGAAATCCCCTTTACAATAGACATATTGACTTGTTTTTGGTGTGTAGTGTGTAAATAACATCACCAAACTCACACAAGTATATGTATTGATCGGTCCAACGGATATTGAGCTTAGCCTGATCACACAAGGTTGAAGGTAAAGGATGTTGATGAAGAGAATGATTGATGACAAATAAGCTTGTCAAGATGATTGGCTACTTGGCGAGATGATTGATCTGGAATGCATAATGTCTTAGCAATTTGATGAGATTTGGGGGTACCTGTACGGCACTCTGATGCTCATGTCAATTTAATATTCAATATAGTTCAAGTATTCAAGGATAGATGATTTTACCTGTGTTGAATGCCTCTATATTTGAAGTGGTAGGATTCCTTGCTTCATGTCACCTTGCTAATGGTGGTGTCAATTCTTATTAGAGGAGAATTGTGACATTTCATAGACCATTTCTTGGGTGAGAAGCATATAGTTAAGCTAGCTCTAGTAAATATTCTGGTGAGCTGGTGCTGCAACTTATTCATGGGGTTCATATGGAGATCAAGTTACCCTGAGCTGCTGAATTTAGCAATGATGTTTCCTTGGTTACTAAGTTAATTTTGGCTTGTCAACCAAGTAGGCAAGATGCTGACGATTCATACACGAGATAGATTTGGTTCCTTTAGGGTTAAGCTTGTAATTCTTGGGCCTCCTGGGCCTTTATTGGATTAGGCCTTCACCTAGTATATATCATATCCAGATCAGAAGTCCACCAGTTAAGAAATGGGAAGAAAGTGAAAAGGCTCTTTCTTCCTTTAAGAAAAATCATAAGAAATTTAAAAAGTATAAGTATGAGCTTGCTTTGTTGTTTCTGATTCAATGAAAATTATTAGGATTGAGTGAAAGTACCCATATTGTTGTAATCAATTTTCCTAAACTTTGTATGTGATTTCCACTTAGTTGTAGTTTTTATTACCTTCAAAGCTTTAGTGGCCTTTTTAAAAGAGTCTAATGCTACCCTTGAAAAAGATGTTTCCATGTACCAACAATACTACGTGAATCAGGCCAATAAGACATGCAAAAATATCATAGAGCAAGTTTATCTTTTCAATCTTGAAGTTAATTTGAGTTGTGTTCATCAAAATATATTGGACTTGTTCTTCTTGGGCGAAATTGATGTTGATAATTTGCTACTGTCATGATAGCTTTCAAATGTCTTTTTCTCTACAAACACATTTCTTCTCCCCTGCGGCACCTCCTGCAATGGTTCCCAATACTCCTACAACATTGTTGGGGAGTTGAGACTCATTATTCTCTTGCTCTGCTGCAAGTTATTCATTCTGGTATCTCCTTTCAAGTGGAAATTTTACTCTATATCGTTCATTTTCGATAGTTTGTTCGTCTATAATTCCTCTATCTTGGTAATTTCTCCTAGGAAGATTCCTATCTTTATCCGAAATGTTATCTCTCACTTCCTTTAAATTATATCTTTTTTGCAATTAGCAACAAACTCTTTGAGTTTGCCTTCACGGATCAAAGCTTCAATGGTATCTTAAGATCATAACATTCCTTAGTGGAATGTCATATGTCTTCATGGAACTCATATAATTTGGCTTTATCCAAATTGTCCATTTTCTTTATAGGTGTTGGCCTAGCGACATTGACAAAGCCAACTTAAAGACTTCTTTCATTATGTGAGCGCTAAATGTATTCAATGGTGTGTTTTCACCAAACTTTCTAATGTTTTTAAACCTCTTTCTGAAATCTCGCTTGGAGTCATTGGTGTTTAGATTGGATTGTCGTGAGATCGTTGACAATCTTCTAAATCTACAAACTTTTGAGATCTCACATGCAATTCTTCGATGGTTTTTAGCCTTTGCTTTGCCAAAGATACAGAGAATGGTCCATCTTAAAGACCATACAAAAAAACAGACATTCAGCGGCAGTTCATTTTTGGTATACGCGACGGTTACAACCGCCCCTAATTGCAAAAATGCATTTAGCGGTGGTTGTAACCGTCGCGTATACCAAAAATGAACAGCCACTAAATGCATTTTTTGTAGTGATTTGAGATAAGATGTAAAGAGACTTGGGGATCAAGATCTCTAACAAGGAGTGCTTCATCAAAAAACCTGTTTAGATAATCTCGTAAGGATTCTCTAACTCCATGTTTAATTGTTTTCAAGGCATGGGTTGATTTATGTTGTGCCTTGCTGGTTACAAATCTCCCCAAGAATTGATTTATGATCTTCCTAATCTCCTTTTTCATTGTATTTTTCAGTAGTAATCTTGATATCTTTAAGGATTGGGAGGTCCATGATTTGTGATGTGAAGGGATGGGCCACCTTGAAAGTTGTCTTTGAATTCTAATGAGAATTTTGGTCCATATGGTGGTTATTGACATGGCTAACACAGGTTGGTGGTTTTTTGTTTGTTTCTTTTCCTTTTTTGTGAAGGACCGGGATCCTTTCAAGGTTGCTCTAGTTCATTTTCATTTCTCTTGTTTTCATTTCACCTTTCATTTTCATCGGATTTTTCTTCAATATTTGAATTTTTTCGTGATCAAATTGCAATCTTTTCAATTTTATCAATTCTTTTTGTTGTTCTTCGATCTTCTGCCTTTATTGCCTAAGGAGCTCAAGGATTTGTTGATTTGTAGTAGCAACTTGCTGGATTAATGGTGGGTTATTCTGCTGAGGTGAAGTTGGAGATATAGATGAGGTTTTTCTCCCACGAGATGTCTGGCCTTTCTGCTTTTTGTTTTTGGACGCATTTTGAGATTTCGTCATCTTGCTTCGGGTATCAACCATGTGTTTTTTTTTTTGGTAAATATCAACCATGTTTTTAATTTGTATGGAATGAGAGTCAAAATTTATCATCCCCGCAGACGGTGCTAATGGTTGGTCTAACATATATTGGGCTGGGCCTGATCACACAAGATTGAAGGTAAATGGTGCTAATAAAGAGAATAGTTGATGACAAATAAGCTTGTCGGGATGATTGGCTGCTTGGCGAGATGATTGATCTAGAACACCTGTTGTCGGGGCAATTTGAAGAGATTGATGGGTACTTGCAAGGTACTTTAACGCTCAAGTTAGTTCAGTATTCAATATAGTTCAAGTATTTTTAAAGGATAAATAATTTTATCGCTAAATGTGTCTATATTTATAGTGGTGGGGTGCCATGTTTCATGCCACCTTTGTAATGGCAGTGTCAATTCTCATTGGTGGAGAATGATGACCTTTAATAGGCTATTCCTTGGGCAAAAAGCCTACGGTTAGTCTAGCTTTAGTAGATATTCTGGCAAGCCAGTACTGCCATTCATTCATTGGGGTTCATGTGGAGGTTAAGTTGCGTTGAGCTACTAATCTCGGTAATGATGTTTCCTTGCTTACTAAGTTACTTTTGGCTTGTCAGCCAAATAGGCGACATGCCTACGGTTCACACACGAGATGGTCTTGGTTCCTTCAGGTTAAGTTTGTGGTTCTTGAACCCTTATTGGGTTGAGCCTCCATCTCGCATATACGAGATCTATATCATCTATCATCAACAAGTAATATGATGTGAGTAAACATCCATAGATAATTTTTTTTTTTTTAAAAGCTCAATGTAAAAGTTAATTAGTGATTGCTTGAAGATTTAGAATAAAAATAAGTCATACACGAGTGGTGAAATGACAAAGAAATAAAACAGCAAATCAAAACCGAGAAATAAAAACAACTCAACCACATTGTACTATTTAATATAAGTTTAATCTTGATTACTTCCTAACAAATAAAAACACATGTATGTGTTTATATGAGTAATAATGTAAAAGTACAAGCATAATAGATATTTATGAAACTTTTTAGAAAAAGCAAATCAATTATTATGCATTCCACTTAAGTGTTTGGATCTAAAAATAACATTGCCACATTATTTGCTTCGTAAAAGCCAGCGGTTTATGTGGGAAATAGTATCTTTCTTTCAAATAATGAACCAATTGAAGATTTTCGGTATTTAGAGCAAAAATAAATACCTACGTTAATTAATCTGATCTAGTTTATTTGAAGAAGTTAATAGATTTTCTAACAAATTGGGTGATTTCAAATATTTAAAAATTAAATGAGTGCAATCAATATTTTTATAATTTAATGAATAATAGTATCTAGCTATATTCTGTATAGGTATGTAAAATTGTCTTGGGATGTAGTCAAGATCACTATTGCTTATATATTGTCAATTTTTTTTTTATATATATCATTGGTTTATCGATTACTTGGTTAATCTCAATTCAAGTCAGGTAAGATTAGAGGTGTAAATGGGCTGGGCTGAGCTGGACTTTGACCTTCCTGGCCTAAGCCGACGTAAAAAAATATTCAGCATATCCGGCCTACTCGCCTACTAAATGCTTTATTTATAGTCCAAGTCTACCTATTTTTGAAAATTAGAGAGCCTCATATGGCCTACAGACCTTGTAGGCCTCCCTCGTGATATATTTTTTAAAAATTTTAAAAATATTTTTAACAATTCTTAAAATATTCGCTTGACATTACAAGTCATTAACGTATTCATAAATTGCTGCATTTTTTTACACGAGATATAAATTTCATTAGTGAGCATTAAAAATTTTACAATAGTAAAAAAAATAATTAAAAAATTATACTGAGCAAAGTTCCATTCATGCATGCACTAGTACTTCTCATAAGAAATAAAAATTGACAAATAAGAAAGAGTCAACGTAATACCCGAGCTCTATGAGGTATATCAGAGAGGAATAGAGTCAAAGAAATTGGGAAAATGAAAAAAATACAATTACTAAGTCAACCAAAACTGAAATAAAGTCTACAAGAGAATATCATTCATTGAAATATCTTTAAATCACCATCAAGACAAGGGTTGGTACTAATTGCCACCTAAAATAAATATATTATTTTATTTATAAAAATTAAATAGGCCAGCCTACAAGGCTTTAGACTAGACTTCACAAAATTGGCATACAGCTTATTTGTTAAAAAAACTTTCTTATAAGGCTAAGCCTACTCTACTTTTCAACGCAGGCTCGGCTAGGCCAGGCTCAACGTTGACCGGACTGTAGGCTGTGCTGGGCTAGCCTGGCCCATTTACACCCCTATGTAAGACCAATAGGCTTGATAATTAACAAAAATATAATACTATCTTAATAAGTAATTAATAATATTATTAAATAATAAATTTATATACACAAATTGGAGTAGCAATTACTCTCCCCGAGTAGAATTTAATCTTTTTGTATTTATGTATAAATTAAATAAGCAATTAATAATACCAATTTTGAAAGAAAAAAAATTAATATCAAATTCATAAGTTACTTTTATAATAAAATAGATCCAGACTAACGTATTCAATGACCCTATTTGCCTGTCAATTTGTATTTTTATGTTTATTGATAAGATATAAAAAGTTAGAATGAAAATGCTTGAAGTGAATTATAGTTACATAGAATAATGTTTGTAAAGTGTTTAATGACAATTGCAATTGGAAAGTAATAAATGCTTACAATTTTTCCATTTACATTTTAATTTAAATATTTATGTGTATGTTAAGAAGTATTTATAATTTTATATTTTTATATGAATTGAGTAATTAAAACCAAATGGAGAATCTACTTCAAGATAGTATAGATAGATAAGTATAGATATAACACTTAAATATTTAAAAAAAAAATATCAAAATATAATTAAGTTTGAGTTAGAAAATTTTAGGGAAAACTTCAAAACCCCCTGAATGTTCAGTCAGAATCACTTACCCCCTGAATATTCAGTCAGAATCACTTACCCCCTCCCCAAAAATTTTAATCATTTACACCCCTACTTAAAACTTTTTCGTCACTTATCCCCTAACTTGATTTTCCATCCGAGGTTAAAGTTAACGGAGTTAGTCTTTTAAAAAAATACCAAAACTACCCTTAAAAAAAAGGAATTAAACCCCTCGACACCTTTTTGTTATCTTGTAATTTTTTTTTTCCAACCCCTCTATATGTTTCACCTTTCGTTTGTCAAAGATGAACCAATTTTCAATGCTTCCATATATTAATTAAAGGATCAAAGGTGTAAATATTTTCAGCAAGTAAAAAAAATGGACAGCAAAAAAATCAATTAAAGGACCAATTTCATTAACTATTATCCATAAGATAACATGTCTGGACAGCAAAAAAAATGGGTTTCCAAAAAATCTGGAAAAACAACAACAATTTCAAGTATATTAATCTCAAATGATAGAACTCGCTGATTGAAGAATTCGCAAATTCTCGCAAATGGCAGAACTCGCTGATTGAAAAATTCGCAAATGTTGTAAAATCATATTTTTTTTACTTGCTGAAAATATTTTCACCTTTGGTCCTTTAATTAATATATGGAAGCATTGAAAATTGGTTCATCTTTGTCAAACGAAAGGTGAAACATATACTGGGGCTGAAAAAAAAATTACAAGATAACAAAAAGGTGTCGATGGGTTAATTCCTTTTATAAGGGTAGTTTTGGTATTATTTTAAAAGACCAACTCCGTTAACTTTAACTTTGGATGAAAAATCAAGTTAGAGGGGTAAATGATAAAATAGTTTTAAGTAGGGGTGTAAATGATTAAAATTTTTGGGTAAGGGGTAAGTGATACTGACTAAACTTTCAGGGGTTTTTTTGAAGTTTTCCCAAAATTTTATAAGTTCACAAAACATGTTAAAATGTATTTCAATAAACTTTTTTAATATTTTTTTCACTATCTAAAAAACTTAAATATAACCCTCAAGGGTAGCTCAGTTGGCAACTAAACTTTCAAGGGTTTGCTTCGGTCAGGGGTTTAAACCATGTCTCAAGCAAATTCTTGAAAAATATTTGGGGGCCAGAGTGTTGGACAAGTGGCTTCAATACTCAAGAGGGGGGTGAATTGAGTTTTACAAAATCTTTTCGCAAAGTGCCTCCTTTGATATTTAAAAGACTATTTCTTCAATAAGGTGATTTAATAATGAGAAGTATAAGTGAAGAGATTAACAAAGTAAGCAAGCAAGTGAATAAAAATGTTCTAAAGAAGCAATTTCAATAATAAAGTAAAGAGATAAGGTTAGAGAAATTGCAAACTAGATGTATCCTGCTTCGGTCACCACCACTGTGACCTACGTCCAGACTGAAGCCGCTCGATCAATTCTTTCACTAACTATCAAGCTTGAGGGTGCTTGACAAACCTCTACAACCTTTCAAGACTTCGGGCTCTTGATGCCTTACAATTTTTCACTCCAAATTTACTTAGGAAATTTGGTAACCTATCAAGTATGGGGTTCACTCCCCTCTCAAATCAAGAAGTAGGATTGAGGTTGTTTAAAGTAGCTAAGTACTCTCAAAGTACAGATTGAACAAATTGAAGAACTAAGAGATATATAGCTTCAAAGGAAAGATGAGCTCAAGTGTATGCAAATGATCAAATGAGTAATTAAAGAGCTAAAGAAAGGCTATCAAGTGTAATAAAGCTTCAATAAATACCCTAGGGTCGTGCACTATTCACCATGAGTGATGGGGGTATTTATATTGACATCTCAACCAAAAACTAGCCGTTTATAGCCGTTGTAATCCGTACATATCCGGATATTCATCGGGCTCATATCCGGATATTGAAAGTTAGATATCCGGATATTGTATCCGGATACTGATATTCGGATATTCAAAGTGAGATATCCGGATACTGATATCCGGATATTCAAAGTGAGATATCCGGATATTTCATGACAGCATCCTTTTTGTCCGAATACTAAGTTGCTTCTTATTTTAAAAGGTTTTTGTGACTTGAAATGCATGAAGTTGATTATGAAAAAAGTCTTGAAGCGTTTAAATCATGTAGGTATCCTTTTCAAATCAATTTTGGACAAATCAAGCTATTTGTTTTGACATTTGTTTAAGGATGCATGCTTTTGAAATATGTAAGTGATGCATGACCTTGAGCTCATGCAATGCTGAGTAGATATACATCTTTACACATTGTTCCTAAGTCCTAAGTAGATATACCAATTGAGATTATGGACTCGGACTGATGCGTGAGACTTGGTGCTTGCATAGCTTTCACATTTGAGTTTCTTTTGGGATGTTGCTTTGATCTTGATCATTTCTCTTTGTTATCATCAAAACTGTGTTGACGTGGAATGTACGTTGTATTCATATCATCACTTTGATTCATCAATCTCCCCCTTTTTGATGATGACAAACTTTAAATTGAGAAAGAGAGTTAGTGTTGCACAAAATCATTTAATTGAAATATAGTACTCCCCCTTAGTTCATGACATAGGTTATAATTATTATTTTTAGTATCTCCCCCTATTTACCTTGCAACTTGAATATTTTCGCAATTTTAGTATATCTTTCTCCCCCTTTTGGCAATATCAAAAAGAAGCACTCCAAACAGGTAAGCAAGTAATAACAAAAAGCAATGGAATGTCAAGGAAAATATGATTCATATCATTAAGCATATAATAACCAGTGACAGTACTCAAAACACAAGTTTAAACAAAAAGGAGTACAGACGTCCAAAAAACATAGTCTAGCAATAAAGCAAAAATACATGAAGCAATCCTAGACTAAGAGTCATCCTCAGAGTCAGAAGCTGATGGCATGGTCTCATCGCCGGAAGTGTCCTCATCCGAAGCATCGGCATCCTCCTCCGTAGCAACTCGAGAGCCACTGGCATCACTCGTAGGAGAATGAAGGCACAAGGAGGTCTCGATGCGGAATAGACGATCGGAGACATCCTGACGAAAAGCACTGTTGACTGCTTCCTGTTGCTGAAGATAAAGCATGACGTCATGGATGGTGTAGCCACGAGAAGGAGCATGTGGAGCAGGCAAAGGAGCAAGGCGAGGTGCAGCAGCAGATGGGGGATCTACTGGCCGATCAGTAGCCTGCGGAGCAGCACCTGGAGCACGTCCATAGGAAGCCTCATCATCCCATTGCCACTGACCATTGACACGGACGATGTTCATCTTAATCAGCAGCTTCTCTCCGAAGCAAGTGTGGCTCCGCTGGAGCTTCTTCAACACTTCGCCGTCCATAGGCACACCCTTAAGCTCCATGATCCGCTGAATGAGCATAGGGTATGGCAGATGAGAGGAGGCACCATATGAAGCGTCTCGCATCTGACAGCAGAAGGTGTGGCGCCAGTCAATGGGCAGCTGATTGCGAATGGCCCACATCGCAAAGAAGTCGTTCTCCTGAACAATGGCATGATTTGAATGCCTAGGGAGAAGGATGTGAGATATCACATACAGCAAGATGCGAGAGGAGATACTTAGCTTCTTAGCTGAGAGTCGGACCAGGGAGGTCCGTGCAGTCCGTGGGCGGAGGGTGGAGGGCACAAAGTCCGCACGATCGTAGGACTGGAAGTCGGAGAAGTGAATCCCGTCAAAGGTGAGCGGGACATCAGCAGTCACGACGTCGGCAGCCCGGAATGAATAACCTATCAATGCTCTCCAGTCATCAGCGGTGACAACAATGTTGATCCCCTTAACGCGGGATCGCAGGATGCCATGAGAGTACTCGAGGTTCTTGTAGAATGCACGAACGAGTACCTCGGAGTAGGAACACTCTAAAGCGGCAAACTGAAGGAGGTCGATGGAGTCGAGAAGCTGACAAATGTCGAACCCCTGAGAAGCCAGAAAGACCGTGTCGAGGAACTTCGGCTCCAAGATGGGACGCGTGGAGAACCGGTCGATGAAGGTACGGATTTCCTCAGCATTGCCATCAAAGAGATAGCCGAAACCGGAACGACCAGCGTCGGGAGCAGGAGCGGGGACCGAAGGAGAGGCATTTGCGTCATTCCTTCTCTTTGAACGTCTTTCATGGTTGGCCATGGCAGCGGAGCTGGTGCACGGCGGAAAAAAGGAAAAAAGAAAAAAGAGACAATCAATACAAAATAAACACACAAACAAAAAAGAAAAAAAAGAAAGAAAAAGAAACAGGAACCTGATGCGCGATGGTGGAGAAGAAGGGAAAAAGAGAAGGAGGGAGGTGGAGGGCAGGGGGTGCACGGTGGTGGCAGGGGTGCACAGCGGTGGCAGGGGTGAACGGCGGTGGTGATTCGTTGGCGGTGGTGGCACGGTGGGGTGGCTGTGGGTGAGGGGAGGGGCACGGTGGGGTTCGGTGATGGGGAGGAGGAAGAGGGAGAGGGAAAAAGAAAGAGAGAGAGAGGGAAAGAATGAAAGAAAATGATCGGACGCACTGTTTAAAAAACGCGATAAATATCCGGATATTGCAATCTTGGTATCCGGATATGAGGTATCCGGATATGTGTAACATCCCGCATAATTAGTAAAATACATAGGTACTATATGCTATATGTACATGTGTAGAATTCGGATGTATGGTTTTTGTGTAATGGCTTGTGAATTGGTTGACCTTTATCCTTGGATAAGACTAAGGTAATTAATTAAATTAAATCATAGGAAGATACATATGTAGACATGTGAATTTAATCTTATGAGTAATGTGAGTGTGTGTTAGAAGGCATTAGTGTTTGGTTGTGGGCTAGTGTGTGTGTGGACTTGTTACTATTGGATTTGTGATTGGATCCTTTTGTGTGTGTGGCCAATGGCCCAAGGATGGCTCTTGGATCAAGCTAGTTCAGCCCAAGGTTAAACCCACACCTTTTTTCCCCTAAGCCTTGTCCAACTAAGGTGTCTTGTGTATCAAGTAACTCTCACATGGCAAGGATAATTTCCACTCTTTCATGCGCACAAAGGAGAGTGATTAGGACTTAGTAAGCTGCCATTTTCTCTTGTTAAACCGCCACCTCACCTTGTTTATGCATCACTTGATTTAAACCTCATTGCATGGAAGACACATGGACCTTTGAGCATGATTTTAGGCTGCATATTTCCCCATTTAGGCGCACATGGGAGGGGCCTTGGTGCAGATTTTTCTTATGACACAAACTGCCTAACTTGTTGACTTGGAGAACCACTTACACCTCCATCATGAGACTGTTTTGTGCAGATTTTTGGCAAGCTTTTTGCAGCCCATCATGAGCCAAACCTGCCTTGTTTTCACATGCATCATAGTAGGGTCTTGGGGCTGCATCTTCATCATTTTATGCAGCTCCAAATCAGAACCTTGGCTGCCACAAAGCTCTCTTGCTTGTGGACTTAGTGAACCTCCCTCACACCTCACCTTGTGCGCATAGTGTGGCTGTTTGTGCAAGAAAATTCTGACTTGCTAACACTCATTACCTTTCCCTCTCATCATTGCGCACCAAGGCTGCCTAAGTGCAGATTTTTGGGCTGCCACATAGTTGTTTTCCTTGTTGACTTAGCAAAGCTCTTACATGCACTCATGATGCACCTCCTCCACTCCATTTTTGCGCATAACTTGGTCAATGATGCAGAAAATTTTCTGAATTAGGACAGCCACCAAATCTGAACATATCACTCCCCACTCCTTGCATGTGAATAGAGTAAATTAGAAGCAAACCCTTTGCTTGATTCAGCCCTTGTATGCAGCCCCATCCCCTCAAGTAATCAGATTTGTCATAATGCTTAATCATGCCACCTCTCCTCACTCTCCCTTTAAATTTGCGCACAAGAGGGGGCTGCCCCCATTCACTTGTGCAGCCAACTCCTTTCCCCTCTCCCACACACTCTAGCTTAGCATTGCAAGAACCTTAGGAGGAAGGAAGACCAAGCCAACTCCCTCCTTCCCTCACCTTAAAACCGTGACTATACACCAAGCTAGTGCAAGCCTTATTCCTCAACCTTGAAGCTGTCCTAGTGGGTTCATCCTCACCTTGTTGCGCATAGATCATCATAAGAAGTGAGGACTTGTTGTGAAGTAGAGCTAGGAAGGGTGTGGTGAAGTGTGTGCTACAAGAGGTAAGCCTTGAGCTTAGAAATACTTTCATTGTAACCATGTAAGTGTGCTTGAATGTCTCCTTGTATATGTTTTGCTTTGGATCCTTGGTTGAGCATGATTAAAGTATAAGTATGGAGTCATTTCATGATGATTTGTATGCATAAAAATCTTATGGATTATGTTTAAGCTTATGCCACTATTTCTTGCATGATTATGCCACTGTTTTGAAGAGAAATGTGCCACTGTTTCCCTTTGAATGTGCCACTGTTTTGAAGATGTATGCCCACTGTTTCGGTTCATCAAAATCACCATTATATGTCACTGTTTCTGCACATATATGCCACTGTTTCTGCACATTACATGCCACTGTTTCTGCACATTACATGCCACTGTTTCTGCACATATATGCCACTGTTTCTGCACATAACATGCCACTGTTTCTGCACATATATGCCACTGTTTCTGCACATTACATGCCACTGTTTCTGCACATTATATGCCACTGTTTCTGCACATATATGCCACTGTTTCTGCACATTACATGCCACTGTTTCTATGCATAAAATGCCACTGTTTTAGTCATGAAATGTCACTGTTTCCATGCTTAAAATGCCACTGTTTTTATGCATAAAAGGCCACTGTTTTAAGTCATCATATGCCACTGTTTTTATGCATAATATGCCACTGTTTTAGTCATCATATGCCACTGTTCATATGCATAAAATGCCACTGTTTTTATGCATCAAATGCCACTGTTTTAGTCATCATATGCCACTGTTTTTATGCATAAAATGCCACTGTTTTAGTCCTTCTATGCCACTGTTTGCATGCATAAAATGCCACTGTTTTAATCCATAATATGCCACTGTTTCAATGTCCAAAAACCAAGATTTATGCCACTGTTTTGGAAGTTCAAAGTGCCACTGTTTCTGTTTTAAAAACGCCACTGTTTCTGTTTTAAAAACGTCACTGTTTCTGTTTAAAACGTCACTGTTTTGCTGCTGTAAACACTGCTGTATGCTCACTGTTTTGCTGCTGTAAACACTGCTGTATGCTCACTGTTTTGCTGCTGTAAACACTGCTGTATGTTCACTGTTTTGCTGCTGTAAACACTGCTGTATGTTCACTGTTTTGCTGCTGTAAACACTGCTGTATGCTCACTGTTTTGCTGCTGTAAACACTGCTGTATGCTCACTGTTTTCCACTGTAAGACACTGCTGTATGCTCTCTGTTTTTGCTGTAAATAGCCACTGTAAATGATTAGTTGTAATTGATTTAGGTGCGCTTAAGAAGTGAGATACTTCGCTGCGGTTTGGTAATATTTAAGGCAAGCAAAGGTAAGTGTCAGGCGATGATGCCTAATGTGACTATTGACTACTGGTATAGAATTGTGACATGATGCTCCATATGCCGTAAAAATATTATGTTCCATTATAATGAAAGGAAACTGCCAAAAATGTGCCGTGATGGCTATATGACTATGAGGTAAAGACGTTATGTGGCAGCATAACGCATAATGAAAGGTATATAAGCATGCATCTTACATCATACCGCATTTTTACGCCTTGTGTGTGAAAGCATAGCATGACATGCATGTATCAAGATCATATAGGCCTTGTGAAGAATAGTTATGTACAGGATCATGTGTTTGAGCAAGCATCATATAGGCATCCCCAAGGTACCGGGGTATGGGACACTTGGCATCAGTCCGCATAGGCCCACAGATGGAATCCACATGGAGCTCAGGTGCCAAGGGATATTTGATTCCACTGTGAAGTGCGCGCACGACGGTGCTAAAAGCGCAAAGGAAAGGCGTTATATACGCAATATATGAATATGATAAAATGAAAAGGAAAAGGAACAAGGATATGTTGAAGTGACTGTTTATGATTTTGTGCCTAGTTAATACTGTTATATTACTGGTTTTATTGCCACACTACTGGGATTATTCTCACCCCTTCGGGGCTGCTATTTTTCCAAAATGGCAGGAGGACGCAAGAGCATTTGAAGGAGTAATATTTTGCTGTTGATTGCTGATGCGTGGATTATCAGTGTTGCTGTTTGTTTAAATGGATAACTGTAATGATTAATGTTTTGGTACTTTTGGATGACTGTAGTCTTTATCATAATTATGTTAGCTTGAACTTTTATGAACAATGGCTATTTTGGAAAACCTTTGTGAAAAGAATTTAAGTGCTGAAAATTTTTATACGGATTTGTATACTGCTTTGTTAGCTCATGTGACGTTAACGACTCTAATTCCGCTTAGCAAACGACTCTCTTGGATGCATACAAGGGAGGGCGTTACACTAATTGGTATCAGAGCAGTTTGGTCCATGGATTTGCTTGTGTTTGATTGAATTGATTGTTGTTTGTGTTTATCTGCTGATTGACTGTCTAAATGTGCTATAGTTAAGTATATGTATTAGCTAGTATGGTTAGATTGTTAGGACGGTTCTGTGATAAGACACGGATGCATAGCTAACTTGTCCGAATTGAACTCGAGTACCTACTTGGGACTGCTGCCATGAATAACTTGCGGTGAGCCTGATCAACTCATTTCCTGATATTGTGAGTGCAGAATCATGGCGGGTGGTCGCGGTTCAACTCGGGGAAGGACTGGCGATGCGGAAGAGGATCTTATCACTACCATTGGGGGACTGGCAACGTTTATTCAGAATATGAGCCAAGAATGGCGCGACCATAGGCAACAGAATCAGAACCAACCCCCACTGCATGAAAATGCAGAAGAAATTGCCCGTCGGAGGTTGAAAGACTTCCGCAACTTCCAACCACCTACTTTTGAGGGTGAAGACAACCCCGAGGCTGCAGCAAAGTGGCTGCAGATGATCGAGCATATCTTTGAACGCATGGCATGCCCGGAAGCGCAGAAGACTGATTACGCGTCGTACCAGCTGATGGGAGAAGCTTTAACATGGTGGACTGGTGCGAGGGCTCTGCTGAGAGCTCAGGACGTTGAACTAACGTGGGCCGTATTCAGACAAGTATTTCTGGATAAGTATTTTCCTAAGGCAATGAGAAGGATGAAGCACACTGAACTGCTGTCACTCAGGCAGGATAACATGACGGTCAATGAGTATATTGCTAAATTTGGGCAGCTGATCGAGTACGCCAACTTTGACCGGAACATTTATGATGAAGAATGGCAGGTGGAGAAGTTCGAGAGCGGATTGCATCCGGAAATCCGCAAGCTCATCTTAACGACGGCTAATCGTACACTTCCGGAACTCATCAACCAGAGTCGTCAGGCAGAAGGAATCATTCTGGAGGCCAAGAACTTGAACAAGCCACCAACACAATTCCACGGAGGAAACCGAGCAGGCAGATTCTTCAGGGCGGCACCTGGTAGGGGTCGAGGCAGAGGTACGCAGTTGCAGGCACGACCTGGAAACTTTAAGAGAAACTTTACGGTGGGTCAATCGTCGACTGGACGTCAGGGCGCGACTGTTTGTGCCACATGTGGAAAGAATCACTTTGGAGTCTGTCGCAAGAACAACAATGCATGCTTCAGATGCGGCCAGCAAGGTCATTTTGCTTACAAATGCCCCCAGAACGCTGATCAACAGCCTCCGCAAGCACGGGTGTTCACATTGGATGCAAATGAAGCGCAGAAGTTTCCCAACCTGATCAAAGGTAATGTCACTTTGAATGGTCACCCAATTTCTGTTATCTTTGATTCTGGAGCGTCTGGCTCTTTTATGGCAAAGCATACTGCCTTAAGAATAGGCATCACCCCAACCCCGTTACCTCATGAGTTACACATCAGCACACCTACTGGAGGATCGTGCACGGCCTCAGAGATCTGCAGAGGTGTTACCTTGCAGTACGAAGGGCACACGTATACAGTTAATTTGGTGGTCCTGCCGGTATTCAACTTCGATGTGATTATCGGTATGGACTGGTTGACGGAAAACGGGATAACCTTGGATTGTCGAGCAGGGAAGGTCATTGTTCCTGCAAAGGATGGTAATTTTCAACCTTTCTCTCTCTCATTTCCTTATTGCAAGTTAGAAAAGAGCTCCGCAAGGGAGCAGCAGGGTATCTTTTGTCGATCGAGGCTGAGACCTCGGTTGATAATCAAATTCAGAATGTACCTGTAGTTAGAGAATTCGAGGAGGTATTCCCGGATGAAATACCTCGATCGAACTTGTTCCTGGAGTTGGACCAATCTCCATTGCCCCGTATCGCATGGCACCGTTGGAACTTCGCGAGTTGAAGAAGCAGATAGAAGAGCTTTTGGCAAAGGAATTTATCAGACCGAGTACTTCTCCATGGGGTGCTCCAGCCATCTTGATTAAGAAGAAGGATGGAAGTTTACGTCTGTGCGTAGATTACCGCCAGCTGAACAAAGTCACGGTGAAGAATAAGTATCCGCTACCGAGGATCGACGATTTGATGGACCAGCTGAGAGGAGCCAGAGTCTTTTCCAAGATAGATTTACGATCGGGATACCATCAGATCCGGGTCAAACCGGAGGATATTCCGAAAACCGCTTTTAGGACTCGTTATGGGCACTACGAATATCAGGTGATCCCATTCGGACTTACAAATGCTCCAGCGGTATTCATGGACTACATGAACCGCATCTTCCGCCCCTTTCTTGATCAGTTCGTTATTGTGTTTATCGACGATATCCTGATTTACTCAGCTAATGAAGAGTTGCACGCGGAACATCTGAGGATTGTCTTGCAAATCTTGAAGGAGAAGCAGTTGTACGCGAAATGGTCGAAGTGCGAGTTTTGGCTTAAAGAGGTCCAGTTTCTGGGCCATGTCATTTCATCAGAAGGTATCGCGGTAGACCCCAGCAAGGTTGAAGCTGTTATGAATTGGGAACGACCCAAGTCTGTCACTGAAGTAAGAAGTTTCTTAGGTCTTGCTGGATACTATCGAAGGTTCATCCAGAATTTCTCTCAGATAGTGCAACCCCTTACACGTCTCACTCGGAAGGACAAGCCTTTTGAGTGGACTGAAGCTTGTGAAGAATGTTTCTTGGAACTGAAGAGCAGATTAAAGAGTGCTCCCGTACTCACGATTCCGGATCCTACTCGAAGGTTCGAAGTTTACTGCGATGCGTCGCTAAAAGGACTTGGATGCTGTTGATGCAGGATCGTATGGCAGTAGCTTATGCATCTCGACAACTGAAGCCTCACGAAGAAAATTATCCTACGCACGATTTGGAGTTAGCAGCTATTGTGTTCGTACTTAAAATCTGGAGGCACCACTTGTATGGTTCGCAGTTTGACGTGTTCAGCGATCACAAGAGTTTGAAGTACTTGTTCGATCAGAAGGAGCTGAACATGCGGCAACGACGGTGGATGGAATTTCTGAAGGACTACGATTTTGAACTTAAATACCACCCAGGAAAGGCAAACGTGGTAGCTGACGCCCTGAGCAGGAAGACACTGCACACTGCAACTCTGATGATGGAAGAGCTGAAATTGTTTGAGGCCTTTCGAGACTTGAACTTATCGGTAGACGAGAGAGGGAATAGCATTAGATTGGGAAATATAAAGGTGGAGAATGAATTGATCAGTAGAATTAAGGAGGCTCAGAAGGATGAAGAGTTAGTCCGTGATTTGGTTGGTAACCAAGATGTTGTAAAGGATGAGAATGAGGTTTGGAGATTTCAAGGACGGCTGGTTGTGCCGAATGAAGTGTTGAAACAAGAAGTTTTACAGGAGGCTCACAAGGGTAAGTATGCAGTTCATCCTGGATCCACGAAGATGTACCATGATTTGAAGACCTCGTTTTGGTGGCCGGGTATGAAGCGTGATATTGCTGAGTATGTATCTCGGTGCTTAACTTGTCAGAAGGTGAAGTACGAACATCAGAAACCGTCGGGACTCCTTCAACCTTTGGAGATTCCCGAATGGAAGTGGGACAGTATTGCGATGGATTTTGTAGTTGGACTTCCTCGGACGCGAGAAGGATATGATTCTATCTGGGTGATTGTTGATCGTTTAACGAAGTCAGCTCATTTCTTACGTGTTAGAACCACGTATGATACAGAGAGGCTTGCTAGAATTTATCTGCAGGAGATTGTGAAGCTGCACGGAGTTCCTACGAGTATTGTCAGTGATCGTGATCCCAAGTTTACATCTAAGTTTTGGGAATCCTTTCAAAGAGCATTAGGGACCCAATTGAGGTTGAGTACTGCTTATCACCCGCAGACCGATGGCCAGACGGAACGCACCATTCAAGCCTTAGAGGACATGTTGCGAGCATGTGTTTTGGAGTTAGGAGGCAGCTGGGATAGTTATCTTTCTATGATTGAGTTTGCTTACAACAACAGTTACCACTCCAGCATTCAGATGGCACCGTATGAAGCTTTGTATGGGAGAAAATGCAGATCCCCTTTATGTTGGACTGAAGTGGGTGAGCGAAGTATGTTAGGACCTGATCTAATTCAAGAAACATCCGAACAGGTAAAGAAGATTCGAGAGAATATGCAGCGGGCTCAGGCCAGACAGAAGAGTTATTACGACAAGCGTCATAAGCCTCTATCTTTCGAAGTCGGAGACCATGTATTTTTGAGAATCACACCTACATCGGGACTCGGAAGGAGAATGGGAGTTAAGAAGTTAAGTCCACGGTACTTAGGACCGTATCTGATTATGGACCGGATTGGAGAGTCTGCATACCGGTTGGCTTTACCACCCAATCTGTCAGGAATTCACAATGTATTTCATGTGTCGCAGCTACGGAGGTATCTCTCTGACCCATCTCACGTGTTACAGCCGGAAGAAGTGGAACTAAAGGAAAATCTGACTTATCAAGTGCAACCATTCCAAATTCTTGAAAGATCCGTCAAGCGACTCCGTTCTAAAGAAATCCCTTTGGTGAAAGTATTATGGAACAACAGATCGGCAGCTGAAGCCACTTGGGAGCGCGAGGACGACGATCAGAAACGCTATCCAGAACTGTTTAGCTCTTAAGTAAGTTTATTTTGCGGACAAAATTCCTATTTGGTGGGGAGAGTGTAACATCCCGCATAATTAGTAAAATACATAGGTACTATATGCTATATGTACATGTGTAGAATTCGGATGTATGGTTTTTGTGTAATGGCTTGTGAATTGGTTGACCTTTATCCCTTGGATAAGACTAAGGTAATTAATTAAATTAAATCATAGGAAGATACATATGTAGACATGTGAATTTAATCTTATGAGTAATGTGAGTGTGTGTTAGAAGGCATTAGTGTTTGGATGTGGGCTAGTGTGTGTGTGGACTTGTTACTATTGGATTTGTGATTGGATCCTTTTGTGTGTGTGGCCAATGGCCCAAGGATGGCTCTTGGATCAAGCTAGTTCAGCCCAAGGTTAAACCCACCCTTTTCTTCCCTAAGCCTTGTCCAACTAAGGTGTCTTGTGTATCAAGTAACTCTCACATGGCAAGGATAATTTCCACTCTTTCATGCGCACAAAGGAGAGTGATTAGGACTTAGTAAGCTGCCATTTTCTCTTGTTAAACCGCCACCTCACCTTGTTTATGCATCACTTGATTTAAACCTCATTGCATGGAAGACACATGGACCTTTGAGCATGATTTTAGGCTGCATATTTCCCCAGTTAGGCGCACATGGGAGGGGCCTTGGTGCAGATTTTTCTTATGACACAAACTGCCTAACTTGTTGACTTGGAGAACCACTTACACCCTCCATCATGAGACTGTTTTGTGCAGATTTTTGGCAAGCTTTTTTGCAGCCCATCATGAGCCAAACCTGCCTTGTTTTCACATGCATCATAGTAGGGTCTTGGGGCTGCATCTTCATCATTTTATGCAGCTCCAAATCAGAACCTTGGCTGCCACAAAGCTCTCTTGCTTGTGGACTTAGTGAACCTCCTCACACCTCACCTTGTGCGCATAGTGTGGCTGTTTGTGCAAGAAAATTCTGACTTGCTAACACTCATTACCTTTCCCTCTCATCATTGCGCACCAAGGCTGCCTAAGTGCAGATTTTTGGGCTGCCACATAGTTGTTTTCCTTGTTGACTTAGCAAAGCTCTTACATGTACTCATGATGCACCTCCTCCACTCCATTTTTGCGCATAACTTGGTCAATGATGCAGAAAATTTTCTGAATTAGGACAGCCACCAAATCTGAACATATCACTCCCCACTCCTTGCATGTGAATAGAGTAAATTAGAAGCAAACCCTTTGCTTGATTCAGCCCTTGTATGCAGCCCCATCCCCTCAAGTAATCAGATTTGTCATAATGCTTAATCATGCCACCTCTCCTCACTCTCCCTTTAAATTTGCGCACAAGAGGGGGCTGCCCCCATTCACTTGTGCAGCCAACTCCTTTCCCCTCTCCCACACACTCTAGCTTAGCATTGCAAGAACCTTAGGAGGAAGAAAGACCAAGCCAACTCCCTCCTTCCCTCACCTTAAAACCGTGGCCTATACACCAAGCTAGTGCAAGCCTTCTTCCTCAACCTTTGAAGCTGTCCTAGTGGGTTCATCCTCACCTTGTTGCGCATAGATCATCATAGAAGTGAGGACTTGTTGTGTAGTAAAGCTAGGAAGGGTGTGGTGAAGTGTGTGCTACAAGAGGTAGGCCTTGAACTTAGAACATTATCATTGTAACCATGTATGTATGCTTGAATGTCTCCTTGTATATGTGTTGCTTTGGATCCTTGGTTGAGCATGATTAAAGTATAAGTATGGAGTCATTTCATGATGATTTGTATGCATAAA
>JAVKPL010013149.1:0-72007 GCA_032173675.1 Gastrolobium villosum | reverse complement strand
AAAAACTTCACGAAATCAATTTCTTTTGCATTTATTTTATTAATCCATTTTCGACGAAATTCTTTTTCCGTCGAAAAACTTCTCAAAATCAATTTCTTTTGCAATTATTTTATTCATCCATTTTCGACGGAATTCATTTTCCGTCAAAAATCTTCACAAAATCAATTTCTTTTGCATTTATTTTATTCATCCGTTTTCGACGGAATACATTTTTCGTCAAAAATCTTCGGAATCCATTTTTCTTCGAAAAACTTCATACAATCAATTTCTTTTGCATTTATTTTATTCATCCATTTTTGACGGAATTCATTTTCCGTCAAAAATCTTCGACGGAATCTATTTTCCGTCGAAAAACTTCACAAAATCAATTTCTTTTGCATTTATTTTATTCATCCATTTTCGACGGAATTCATTTTCCGTCAAAAATCTTCGCCGGAATCCATTTTCTGTCGAAAAACTTCACAAAATCAATTTCTTTTGCATTTATTTTATTCATCCGTTTTCGATGGAATTCATTTTCAGTCAAAAATCTTCGACGGAATCCATTTTCCGTCAAAAATCTTCTACGGAATCCATTTTCTGTCGAAAAACTTCACAAAATCAATTTCTTTTGCATTTATTTTATTCATCCGTTTTCGACGTAATACATTTTACGTCTAAAATCTTCAACGGAATCCATTTTTCGTCGAAAAATTAATAAAATCAATTTCTTTTGCATTTATTTTATTCATCCATTTTCAACGGAATTCATTTTCCGTCAAAAATCTTCGACGAAATCCATTTTTCGTCGAAAAATTCATAAAATCAATTTCTTTTGCATTTATTTTATTCATCCATTTTCGACGGAATCCGTTTTCCTTCGAAAAATTACACAATATCAATTTCTTTTGCATTTATTTTATTCATCCATTTTCGACAGAATTCATTTTCCATCGAAAAACTTCACAAAATCAATTTATTTTGCATCTATTTTAGTCATCCGTTTTCGACGGGATACATTTTTCGTCAAAAATCTTCGACGGAATCCATTTTCCGTCAAAAATCTTCTACGGAATCCATTTTCCGATGAAAAACTACACAAAATCAAATTCTTTTGCATTTATTTTATTCATCCGTTTTCGACGGAATACATTTTTCGTCAAAAGTCTTCGACGGAATCCATTTTTGGTCGATAAACTTCATAAAATAAATTTCTTTTGCATTTATTGTATTCATCCATTTTCAACGGAATTCATTTTCCGTCAAAAATCATCTACGGAATTCGTCGAAAAACTTCATAAAATCAATTTCTTTTGCATTTATTTTATTCATCCATTTTCGACGGAATCCGTTTTCCATCTAAAAATTTCACAATATCAATTTCTTTTGCATTTATTTTATTCATCCATTTTTGACGGAATTAATTTTCCGTCGAAAAACTTCACAAAATAAATTTCTTTTGCATTAATTTAATTCATCCATTTTCGACGGAATACATTTTCCGTCAAAAATCTTCGACGGAAACCATTTTCCGTCGAAAAACTTACAAAATCAATTTCCTTTGTATTTATTTTATTAATCTGTTTTCGACGAAATTCTTTTTCCGTCGAAAAACTTCACAAAATCAATTTCTTTTGTATTTATTTTAGTCATCCATTTTCGACGGAATTCTTTTTTCCTCAAAAATCTTCGTCGGAATCCTTTTTCCGTCGAAAAACTTCACAAAATCAATTTCTTTTGCAATTATTTTATTCATCCGTTTTTGACGGAATTCATTTTCCGTCAAAAAGTTCACAAAATCAATTTCTTTTGCATTTATTTTATTAATCCGTTTTCTACGGAATACATTATTCGTCAAAAATCTTCGACGGAATCCATTTTTCGTCGATAAACTTCATAAAATCAATTTCTTTTGCATTTATTTTATTCATCCATTTTCGACGGAATTCATTTTCCGTCAAAAATCTTCGACGGCATATATTTTCCGTCGAAAAAATTCACAAAATCAATTTCTTTTGCATTTATTTTATTCATCCATTTTCGACGAAATTCATTTTCCATCAAAAATCTTCGACGGAATCCATTTTCCGTCGAAAAACTTCACAAAATCAATTTCTTTTGCATTTCTTTTATTCATCCATTTTCGACGGAATTCATTTTCCGTCAAAAAACTTCGACGGAATCCATTTTTCGTCGAAAAAATTCATAAAATCAATTTCTTTTGCATTTATTTTATTCATCCATTTTCGACGGAATCCGTTTTCCATCGAAAAATTTCACAATATCAATTTCTTTTGCATTTATTTTATTCATCCATTTTCGACGGAATTCATTTTCCATCGAAAAACTTCACAAAATAATTTTCTTTTGCATTAATTTAATTCATCCATTTTCGCCGGAATACATTTTCCGTCAAAAATCTTCGACGGAATCCATTTTCCGTGGAAAAACTTGCAAAATCCATTTCCTTTGCATTTATTTTATTTATCCGTTTTCGACGAAATTCTTTTTCCGTCGAAAAACTTCACAAAATCAATTTCTTTTGCATCTATTTTAGTCATCCGTTTTCGACGGAATACATTTTTCGTCAAAAATCTTCGACGGAATCAATTTTCCGTAAAAAATCTTCTACGGAATCCATTTTCCGACGAAAAACTACACAAAATCAATTTCTTTTGCATTTATTTTATTCATCCGTTTTCGACGGAATACATTTTTCGTCAAAAATCTTCGACGGACTCCATTTTTCGTCGATAAACTTCATAAAATAAATTTCTTTTGCTTTTATTGTATTCATCCGTTTTCAACGGAATTCATTTTCCGTCAAAAATCTTCGACGGAATTCGTCGAAAAACTTCATAAAATCAATTTCTTTTGCATTTATTTTATTCATCCATTTTCGACGGAATCCGTTTTCCATCTAAAAATTTCACAATATCAATTTCTTTTGCATTTATTTTATTCATCCATTTTCGACGGAATTAATTTTCCGTCGAAAAACTTCACAAAATAAATTTCTTTTGCATTAATTTAATTCATCCATTTTCGACGGAATACATTTTCCGTCAAAAATCTTCGACGGAAACCATTTTCCGTCTAAAAACTTACAAAATCAATTTCCTTTGTATATATTTTATTAATCTGTTTTCGACGAAATTCTTTTTCCGTCGAAAAACTTCACAAAATCAATTTCTTTTGCATTAATTTAATTCATCCATTTTTGACGGAATACATTTTCCGTCAAAAATCTTCGTCGGAATCCATTTTCCGTTGAAAAACTTACAAAATCAATTTCCTTTGTATTTATTTTATTAATCTGTTTTCGACGAAATTCTTTTTCCGTCCAAAAACTTCACAAAATCAATTTCTTTTGCAATTATTTTATTCATCCGATTTCGACGGAATTCATTTTCCGTCAAAAATCTTCACAAAATCAATTTCTTTTGCATTTATTTTATTAATCCGTTTTCTACGGAATACATTTTTCGTCAAAAATCTTCGACGGAATCCATTTTTCGTCGATAAACTTCATAAAATCAATTTCTTTTGCATTTATTTTATTCATCCATTTTCGACGGAATTCATTTTCCGTCAAAAATCTTCGACGGCATATATTTTCCGTCGAAAAAATACACAAAATCAATTTCTTTTGCATTTATTTTATTCATCCATTTTCGACGGAATTCATTTTCCATCAAAAATCTTCGACGGAATCCATTTTCCGTCGAAAAACTTCACAAAATCAATTTCTTTTGCATTTCTTTTATTCTTCCATTTTCGACGGAATTCATTTTCCATCAAAAAATTTCGACGGAATCCATTTTCCGTCTAAAAACTTCACAAAATCAATTTCTTTTACATTTATTTTTTTAATCCATTTTCGACGAAATTCTTTTTCCGTTGAAAAACTTCACAAAATCAATTTCTTTTGCATTTATTTTATTCATCCATTTTCGACGAAATTCATTTTCCGTCAAAAATCTTCACAAAATCAATTTCTTTTGCATTTATTTTATTCATCCGTTTTCGACGGAATACATTTTTCGTCAAAAATCTTCGACGGAATCCATTTTTCTTCGAAAAACTTCATAAAATCAATTTCTTTTGCATTTATTTTATTCATCCATTTTTGACGGAATTCATTTTCCGTCAAAAATCTTCGACGGAATCTATTTTCTGTCGAAAAACTTCACAAAATCAATTTCTTTTGCATTTATTTTATTCATCCATTTTCGACGGAATTCATTTTCCGTCAAAAATCCGTTTGACGGAATCCATTTTCTGTCGAAAAACTTCACAAAATCAATTTCTTTTGCATTTATTTTATTCATCCGTTTTCGACGGAATACATTTTTCGTCAAAAATCTTCGACGGAATCCATTTTCTGTCGAAAAACTTCACAAAATCAATTTCTTTTGCATTTATTTTATTCATCCGTTTTCGACGTAATACATTTTACGTCAAAAATCTTCAACGGAATCCATTTTTCGTCGAAAAATTAATAAAATCAATTTCTTTTGCATTTATTTTATTCATCCATTTTCAACGGAATTCATTTTCCGTCAAAAATCTTCGACGAAATCCATTTTTCGTCGAAAAAATTCATAAAATCAATTTCTTTTGCATTTATTTTATTCATCCATTTTCGACGGAATCCGTTTTCCTTCGAAAAATTACACAATATCAATTTCTTTTGCATTTATTTTATTCATCCATTTTCGACAGAATTCATTTTCCGTCGAAAAACTTCACAAAATCAATTTCTTTTGCATCTATTTTAGTCATCCGTTTTCGACGGGATACATTTTTCGTCAAAAATCTTCGACGGAATCCATTTTCCGTCAAAAATCTTCTACGGAATCCATTTTCCGACGAAAAACTACACAAAATCAAATTCTTTTGCATTTATTTTATTCATCCGTTTTCGACGGAATACATTTTTCGTCAAAAATCTTCGACGGAATCCATTTTTGGTCGATAAACTTCATAAAATAAATTTCTTTTGCATTTATTGTATTCATCCATTTTCAACGGAATTCATTTTCCGTCAAAAATCTTCAACGGAATTCGTCGAAAAACTTCATAAAATCAATTTCTTTTGCATTTATTTTATTCATCCATTTTCGACGGAATCCGTTTTCCATCTAAAAATTTCACAATATCAATTTCTTTTGCATTTATTTTATTCATCCATTTTCGACGGAATTAATTTTCCGTCGAAAAACTTCACAAAATAAATTTCTTTTGCATTAATTTAATTCATCCATTTTCGACGGAATACATTTTCCGTCAAAAATCTTCGACGGAAACCATTTTCCGTCGAAAAACTTACAAAATCAATTTACTTTGTATTTATTTTATTAATCTGTTTTCGACGAAATTCTTTTTCCGTCGAAAAACTTCACAAAATCAATTTCTTTTGTATTTATTTTAGTCATCCATTTTCGACGGAATTCATTTTTCCTCAAAAATCTTCGTCGGAATCCTTTTTCCGTCGAAAAACTTCACAAAATCAATTTCTTTTGCAATTATTTTATTCATCCGTTTTCGACGGAATTCATTTTCCGTCAAAAATCTTCACAAAATCAATTTCTTTTGCATTTATTTTATTAATCCGTTTTCTACGGAATACATTTTTCGTCAAAAATCTTCGACGGAATCCATTTTTCGTCGATAAACTTCATAAAATCAATTTCTTTTGCATTTATTTTATTCATCCATTTTCGACGGAATTCATTTTTCGTCAAAAATCTTCGACGGCATATATTTTCCGTCGAAAAAATTCACAAAATCAATTTCTTTTGCATTTATTTTATTCATCCATTTTCGACGAAATTCATTTTCCTAAAAAAAGCTTCGACGGAATCCATTTTCCGTCGAAAAACTTCACAAAATCAATTTCTTTTGCATTTCTTTTATTCATCCATTTTCGACGGAATTCATTTTCCATCAAAAAAATTCGACGGAATCCATTTTCCGTCGAAAAACTTACAAAATCAATTTCCTTTGTACTTATTTTATTAATCTGTTTTCGACGAAATTCTTTTTCCGTCGAAAAACTTCACAAAATCAATTTCTTTTGTATTTATTTTAGTCATCCATTTTCGACGGAATTCATTTTTCCTCAAAAATCTTCGTCGGAATCCTTTTTCCGTCGAAAAACTTCACAAAATCAATTTCTTTTGCAATTATTTTATTCATCCGTTTTCGACGGAATTCATTTTCCGTCAAAAATCTTCACAAAATCAATTTCTTTTGCATTTATTTTATTAATCCGTTTTCTACGGAATACATTTTTCGTCAAAAATCTTCGACGGAATCCATTTTTCGTCGATAAACTTCATAAAATCAATTTCTTTTGCATTTATTTTATTCATCCATTTTCGACGGAATTCATTTTCCGTCAAAAATCTTCGACGGCATATATTTTCCGTCGAAAAAATTCACAAAATCAATTTCTTTTGCATTTATTTTATTCATCCATTTTCGACGAAATTCATTTTCCTAAAAAAAGCTTCGACGGAATCCATTTTCCGTCGAAAAACTTCACAAAATCAATTTCTTTTGCATTTCTTTTATTCATCCATTTTCGACGGAATTCATTTTCCATCAAAAAAATTCGACGGAATCCATTTTCCGTCGAAAAACTTACAAAATCAATTTCCTTTGTACTTATTTTATTAATCTGTTTTCGACGAAATTCTTTTTCCGTCGAAAAACTTCACAAAATCAATTTCTTTTGTATTTATTTTAGTCATCCGTTTTCGACGGAATCCATTTTTTGTCGAAAAACTTCATAAAATCAATTTCTTTTGCATTTATTTTATTCATCCATTTTCGACGGAATTCATTTTCCGTCAAAAATATTCGTCGGAATCCATTTTCCGTCAAAAATATTCGTCGGAATCCATTTTCCGTCGAAAAACTTCACAAAATCAATTTCTTTTGCATTTACTTTATTCAACCGTTTTCGACGGAATACATTTTCAGTCAAAAATCTTCGACGAAATCCATTTTCCGTCGAAAAGCTTCACAAAATCAATTTCTTTTGCATTTATTTTATTCATCCGTTTTCGATGGAATTCATTTTCCGTCAAAAATCTTCGACGGAATCCATTTTCCGTCAAAAATCTTATACGAAATCCATTTTCCGTCGAAAAACTACACAAAATCAATTTCTTTTGCATTTATTTTATTCATCTGTTTTCGACGGAATACATTTTTCGTCAAAAATCTTCAACGGAATCCATTTTTCGTCGAAAAATTAATAAAATCAATTTCTTTTGCATTTATTTTATTCATCCATTTTCAACGGAATTCATTTTCCGTCAAAAATCTTCGACGGAATCCATTTTGCGTCGAAAAAATTCATAAAATCAATTTCTTTTGCATTTATTTTATTCATCCATTTTCGACGGAATCCGTTTTCCATCGAAAAATTACACAATATCAATTTCTTTTGCATTTATTTTAGTTATCCGTCTTCGACGGAATCCATTTTCCGTCAAAAATCTTCTACGGAATCCATTTTCTGTCGAAAAACTTCACAAAATCAATTTCTTTTGCATTTTTTTTTATTCATCCGTTTTTGACGTAATACATTTTACGTCAAAAATCTTCAACGGAATCCATTTTTCGTCGAAAAATTAATAAAATCAATTTCTTTTGCATTTATTTTATTCATCCATTTTCAACGGAATTCATTTTCCGTCAAAAATCTTCGACGGAATCCATTTTTCGTCGAAAAAATTCATAAAATCAATTTCTTTTGCATTTATTTTATTCATCCATTTTCGACGGAATCCGTTTTCCTTCGAAAAATTACACAATATCAATTTCTTTTGCATTTATTTTATTCATCCATTTTCGACAGAATTCATTTTCCGTCGAAAAACTTCACAAAATTAATTTCTTTTGCATCTATTTTAGTCATCCGTTTTCGACGGGATACATTTTTCGTCAAAAATCTTCGACGGAATCCATTTTCCGTCAAAAATCTTCTACGGAATCCATTTTCCGACGAAAAACTACACAAAATCAAATTCTTTTGCATTTATTTTATTCATCCGTTTTCGACGGAATTCTTTTCCGTCGAAAAACTTCACAAAAGCAATTTCGTTTGCATCTATTTTATTCATCCGTTTTCGACGGAATACATTTTTCGTCAAAAATCTTCGATGGAATCCATTTTCCGTCGAAAAACTTACAAAATCAATTTCCTTTGTATTTATTTTATTAATCTGTTTTCGACGAAATTCTTTTTCCGTAGAAAAACTTCACAAAATCAATTTCTTTTGTATTTATTTTAGTCATCCGTTTTCGACGGAATCCATTTTTTGTCGAAAAACTTCACAAAAGCAATTTCGTTTGCATCTATTTTAGTCATCCATTTTCGACGGAATTCATTTTCCGTCAAAAATCTTCGTCGGAATCCATTTTCCGTCGAAAAACTTCCCAAAATCAATTTCTTTTTCATTTATTTTATTCATCCGTTTTCGACGGAATTCATTTTCCGTCAAAAATCATCACCAAATCAATTTCTTTTGCATTTATTTTATTAATCCGTTTTCGACGGAATACATTTTTCGTCACAAATCTTCGACGGAATCCATCTCTCGTCGATAAACTTCCTAAAATCAATTTCTTTTGCATTTATTTTATTCATCCATTTTCGACGAAATTCATTTTCCTTCAAAAATCTTCGACGGCATCTATTTTCCGTCGAAAAAATTCACAAAATCATTTTCTTTTGCATTTATTTTATTTATCCATTTTCGACGGAATTCATTTTCCGTCAAAAATCTTCGACGGAATCCATTTTCCGTCAAAAATCTTCGACGGAAACCATTTTCCGTCTAAAAGCTTACAAAATCAATTTCCTTTGTATATATTTTATTAATCTGTTTTCGACGAAATTCTTTTTCCGTCGAAAAACTTCACAAAATCAATTTCTTTTGCATTAATTTAATTCATCCATTTTTGACGGAATACATTTTCCGTCAAAAATCTTCGTCGGAATCCATTTTCCGTTGAAAAACTTACAAAATCAATTTCCTTTGTATTTATTTTATTAATCTGTTTTCGATGAAATTCTTTTTCCGTCCAAAAACTTCACAAAATCAATTTCTTTTGCAATTATTTTATTCATCCGTTTTCGACGGAATTCATTTTCCGTCAAAAATCTTCACAAAATCAATTTCTTTTGCATTTATTTTATTAATCCGTTTTCTACGGAATACATTTTTCGTCAAAAATCTTCGACGGAATCCATTTTTCGTCGATAAACTTCATAAAATCAATTTCGTTTGCATTTATTTTATTCATCCGTTTTCGGCGGAATTTGTCAAAAATCTTCGACGGCATATATTTTCGTCGAAAAACTTCACAAAATCAATTTCTTTTGCATTTATTTCATTCATCCATTTTCGACGGAATTCATTTTCCATCAAAAATCTTCGACGGAATCCATTTTCCGTCGAAAAACTTCACAAAATCAATTTTTTTTGCATTTCTTTTATTCATCCATTTTCGACGGAATTCATTTTGCATCAAAAAATTTCGACGGAATCCATTTTCCGTCTAAAAACTTCACAAAATCAATTTCTTTTGCATTTATTTTTTTAATCCATTTTCGACGAAATTCTTTTTCCGTTGAAAAACTTCACAAAATCAATTTCTTTTGCATTTATTTTATTCATCCATTTTCGACGGAATTCATTTTCCGTCAAAAATCTTCACAAAATCAATTTCTTTTGCATTTATTTTATTCATCCGTTTTCGACGGAATACATTTTTCGTCAAAAATCTTCGACGGAATCCATTTTTCTTCGAAAAACTTCATAAAATCAATTTCTTTTGCATTTATTTTATTCATCCATTTTTGACGGAATTCATTTTCCGTCAAAAATCTTCGACGGAATCTATTTTCCGTCAAAAATCTTCGACGGAATCTATTTTCTGTCGAAAAACTTCACAAAATAAATTTCTTTTGCATTTATTTTCTTCATCCATTTTCGACGGAATTCATTTTCCGTCAAAAATCTTTGACGGAATCCATTTTCTGTCGAAAAACTTCACAAAATCAATTTCTTTTGCATTTATTTTATTCATCCGTTTTCGACGGAATACATTTTTCGTCAAAAATCTTCGACGGAATCCATTTTCTGTCGAAAAACTTCACAAAATCAATTTCTTTTGCATTTATTTTATTCATCCGTTTTCGACGTAATACATTTTACGTCAAAAATCTTCAACGGAATCCATTTTTCGTCGAAAAATTAATAAAATCAATTTCTTTTGCATTTATTTTATTCATCCATTTTCAACGGAATTCATTTTCCGTCAAAAATCTTCGACGAAATCCATTTTTCGTCGAAAAAATTCATAAAATCAATTTCTTTTGCATTTATTTTATTCATCCATTTTCGACGGAATCCGTTTTCCTTCGAAAAATTACACAATATCAATTTCTTTTGCATTTATTTTATTCATCCATTTTCGACAGAATTCATTTTCCATCGAAAAACTTCACAAAATCAATTTCTTTTGCATCTATTTTAGTCATCCGTTTTCGACGGGATACATTTTTCGTCAAAAATCTTCGACGGAATCCATTTTCCGTCAAAAATCTTCTACGGAATCCATTTTCCGATGAAAAACTACACAAAATCAAATTCTTTTGCATTTATTTTATTCATCTGTTTTCGACGGAATACATTTTTCGTCAAAAATCTTCGACGGAATCCATTTTTGGTCGATAAACTTCATAAAATAAATTTCTTTTGCATTTATTGTATTCATCCATTCTCAACGGAATTCATTTTCCGTCAAAAATCATCTACGGAATTCGTCGAAAAACTTCATAAAATCAATTTCTTTTGCATTTATTTTATTCATCCATTTTCGACGGAATCCGTTTTCCATCTAAAAATTTCACAATATCAATTTCTTTTGCATTTATTTTATTCATCCATTTTCGACGGAATTAATTTTCCGTCGAAAAACTTCACAAAATAAATTTCTTTTGCATTAATTTAATTCATCCATTTTCGACGGAATACATTTTCCGTCAAAAATCTTCGACGGAAACCATTTTCCGTCGAAAAACTTACAAAATCAATTTACTTTGTATTTATTTTATTAATCTCTTTTCGACGAAATTCTTTTTCCGTCGAAAAACTTCACAAAATCAATTTCTTTTGTATTTATTTTAGTCATCCATTTTCGACGGAATTCATTTTTCCTCAAAAATCTTCGTCGGAATCCTTTTTCCGTCGAAAAACTTCACAAAATCAATTTCTTTTGCAATTATTTTATTCATCCGTTTTCGACGGAATTCATTTTCCGTCAAAAATCTTCACAAAATCAATTTCTTTTGCATTTATTTTATTAATCCGTTTTCTACGGAATACATTTTTCGTCAAAAATCTTCGACGGAATCCATTTTTCGTCGATAAACTTCATAAAATCAATTTCTTTTGCATTTATTTTATTCATCCATTTTCGACGGAATTCATTTTTCTTCAAAAATCTTCGACGGCATATATTTTCCGTCGAAAAAATTCACAAAATCAATTTCTTTTGCATTTATTTTATTCATCCATTTTCGACGAAATTCATTTTCCATCAAAAATCTTCGACGGAATCCATTTTCCGTCGAAAAACTTCACAAAATCAATTTCTTTTGCATTTCTTTTATTCATCCATTTTCGACGGAATTCATTTTCCATCAAAAAAATTCGAAGGAATCCATTTTCCGTCGAAAAACTTACAAAATCAATTTCCTTTGTACTTATTTTATTAATCTGTTTTCGACGAAATTCTTTTTCCGTCGAAAAACTTCACAAAATCAATTTCTTTTGTATTTATTTTAGTCATCCGTTTTCGACGGAATCCATTTTTTGTCGAAAAACTTCATAAAATCAATTTCTTTTGCATTTATTTTATTCATCCATTTTCGACGGAATTCATTTTCCGTCAAAAATATTCGTCGGAATCCATTTTCCGCCCAAAATATTCGTCGGAATCCATTTTCCGTCGAAAAACTTCACAAAATCAATTTCTTTTGCATTTACTTTATTCAACCGTTTTCGACGGAATACATTTTCAGTCAAAAATCTTCGACGAAATCCATTTTCCGTCGAAAAGCTTCACAAAATCAATTTCTTTTGCATTTATTTTATTCATCCGTTTTCGATGGAATTCATTTTCCGTCAAAAATCTTCGACGGAATCCATTTTCCGTCAAAAATCTTATACGAAATCCATTTTCCGTCGAAAAACTACACAAAATCAATTTCTTTTGCATTTATTTTATTCATCCATTTTCGACGGAATACATTTTTCGTCAAAAATCTTTAACGGAATCCATTTTTCGTCGAAAAATTAATAAAATCAATTTCTTTTGCATTTATTTTATTCATCCATTTTCAACGGAATTCATTTTCCGTCAAAAATCTTCGACGGAATCCATTTTGCGTCGAAAAAATTCATAAAATCAATTTCTTTTGCATTTATTTTATTCATCCATTTTTGACGGAATCCGTTTTCCATCGAAAAATTACACAATATCAATTTCTTTTGCATTTATTTTAGTCATCCGTCTTCGACGGAATCCATTTTCCGTCAAAAATCTTCTACGAAATCCATTTTCTGTCGAAAAACTTCACAAAATCAATTTCTTTTGCATTTTTTTTTATTCATCCGTTTTTAACGTAATACATTTTACGTCAAAAATCTTCAACGGAATCCATTTTTCGTCGAAAAATTAATAAAATCAATTTCAATTGCATTTATTATATTCATCCATTTTCAACGGAATTCATTTTCCGTCAAAAATCTTCGACGGAATCCATTTTTCGTCGAAAAAATTCATAAAATCAATTTCTTTTGCATTTATTTTATTCATCCATTTTCGACGGAATCCGTTTTCCTTCGAAAAATTACACAATATCAATTTCTTTTGCATTTATTTTATTCATCCATTTTCGACAGAATTCATTTTCCGTCGAAAAACTTCACAAAATTAATTTCTTTTGCATCTATTTTAGTCATCTGTTTTCGACGGGATACATTTTTCGTCAAAAATCTTCGACGGAATCCATTTTCCGTCAAAAATCTTCTACGGAATCCATTTTCCGACGAAAAACTACACAAAATCAAATTCTTTTGCATTTATTTTATTCATCCGTTTTCGACGGAATTCTTTTCCGTCGAAAAACTTCACAAAAGCAATTTCGTTTGCATCTATTTTATTCATCCGTTTTCGACGGAATACATTTTTCGTCAAAAATCTTCGATGGAATCCATTTTCCGTCGAAAAACTTACAAAATCAATTTCCTTTGTATTTATTTTATTAATCTGTTTTCGACGAAATTCTTTTTCCGTCGAAAAACTTCACAAAATCAATTTCTTTTGTATTTATTTTAGTCATCCGTTTTCGACGGAATCCATTTTTTGTCGAAAAACTTCATAAAATCAATTTCCTTTGCATTTATTTTATTCATCCATTTTCGACGGAATTCATTTTCCGTCAAAAATCTTCGTCGGAATCCATTTTCCGTCGAAAAACTTCCCAAAATCAATTTCTTTTTCATTTATTTTATTCATCCGTTTTCGACGGAATTCATTTTCCGTCAAAAATCATCACCAAATCAATTTCTTTTGCATTTATTTTATTAATCCGTTTTCGACGGAATACATTTTTCGTCACAAATCTTCGACGGAATCCATTTCTCGTCGATAAACTTCCTAAAATCAATTTCTTTTGCATTTATTTTATTCATCCATTTTCGACGAAATTCATTTTCCTTCAAAAATCTTCGACGGCATCTATTTTCCGTCGAAAAAATTCACAAAATCATTTTCTTTTGCATTTATTTTATTTATCCATTTTCGACGGAATTCATTTTCCGTCAAAAATCTTCGACGGAATCCATTTTCCGTCGAAAAACTTCACAAAATCAATTTCTTTTGCATTTATTTTATTCATCCATTTTCGACGGAATTCATTTTCCATCAAAAATCTTCGACGGAATCCATTTTCCGTCTAAAAACTTCACAAAATCAATTTCTTTTGCATTTATTTTATTAATCCATTTTCGACGAAATTCTTTTTCCGTCGAAAAACTTCACAAAATCAATTTCTTTTGCATTTATTTTATTCATCCATTTTCGACGAAATTCATTTTCCGTAAAAAATCTTCGACAGAATCCATTTTCCGTCGAAAAACTTCACAAAATCAATTTCTTTTGCATTTATTTTATTCATCCGTTTTCGAAGGAATTCATTTTCCGTCAAAAATCTTCGAAGGAATCCATTTTCCGTCGAAAATCTTCACAAAATCAATTTCTTTTGCATTTATTTTATTCATCCATTTTCGACGGAATTCATTTTCCGTAAAAAATCGTCGACGAAATCCATTTTCCGTCGAAAAACTTCACATAATCAATTTCTTTTGCATTTATTTTATTCATCCATTTTCGACGGAATTCATTTTCCGTCAAAAATCGTCGACGAAATCCATTTTCCGTCGAAAAACTTCACATAAACAATTTCTTTTGCATTTATTTTATTCATCCATTTTCGACGGAATTCATTTTCCGTCAAAAATCTTCGACGAAATTCATTTTCCGTCAAAAATTTCGACGGAATCCATTTTCCGTCGAAAAACTTCTCAAAATCAATTTCTTTTGCATTTATTTTATTCATCCATTTTCGAAGGAATTCATTTTCCGTCAAAAATCTTCGACGGAATCCATTTTCCGTCAAAAATGTTCTACGGAATCCATTTTCCGTCGAAAAACTTCTCAAAATCAATTTCTTTTGCATTTATTTTATTCATCCGTTTTCGACGGAATTCATTTTCCGTCAAAAGTCTTCGACGGAATCCATTTTCCGTCGAAAAACTTCATAAAATCAATTTCTTTTACATTTATTTTATTCATCCATTTTCGACGGAATCCGTTTTCCATCGAAAAATTTCACAATATCAATTTCTTTTGCATTTATTTTATTCATCCATTTTCGACGGAATTCATTTTCCATCGAAAAACTTCACAAAATAAATTTCTTTTGCATTAATTTAATTCATCCATTTTCGACGGAATACATTTTCCGTCAAAAATCTTCGACGGAATCCATTTTGCGTCGAAAAACTCACAAAATCAATTTTCTTTGCATTTATTTTATTAATCCGTTTTCGACGAAATCCTTTTTCCGTCGAAAAACTTCGCAAAATCAATTTCTTTTGCATTTATTTTATTCATCCGTTTTCGACGGAATTCATTTTCCGTCAAAAATCTTCACAAAATCAATTTCTTTTGCATTTATTTTATTCCTCCATTTTCGACGGAATACAATTTCCGTCAAAAATCTTTGACGGAATCCATTTTCCGTCAAAAAACTTCGCAAAATCAATTTCTTTCGCATTTATTTTATTCATCCGTTTTCGACGGAATTCATTTTCATTCAAAAATCTTCACAAAATCAATTTCTTTGGCATTTATTTTATTCATCCGTATTCGTCGGAATTCATTTTCCGTCAAAAATCTTCGACCATATCCATTTTCCATCAAAAGTCTTCTACGGAATCCATTTTCCGTCGAAAAACTTCAAAAAATCAATTTCTTTTGCATTTATTTTAATATTCCGTTTTCAACGAAATTCTTTTTCTGTCGAAAAACTTCACAAAATCAATTTCTTTTGCATTTATTTTATTTATCCATTTTCGACGGAATTCATTTTCCGTCTAAAATCTTCGACGGAATCCATTTTCCGTTGAAAAACTTCACAAAATCATTTTCTTTTGCATTCTTTTTATTCATCCGTTTTCGGTGAAATTCATTTTCCGTCAAAAATCTTCGACGGAATCCATTTTCCGTCGAAAAACTTCCCAAAATCAATTTCTTTTGCATTTATTTTATTCATCCGTTTTCGACGGAATACATTTTTCGTCAAAAATCTTCGACGGAAACCATTTCCCAACGAAAAACTTCATAAAATCAATTTCTTTTGCATTTATTTTATTCATCCATTTTCGACGAAATTCTTTTTCCGTCCAAAATCTTCGACGGAATCCATTTTCCGTCAAAAAACTACACAAAATCAATTTCTTTTGCGTTTATTTTATTCATCCATTTTCGATGGAATTCATTTTCCGTCAAAAATCTTCGAAGGAATCCATTTTCCATCAAAAATCTTCGACGAAATCCATTTTCCGTCAAAAAACTTCACAAAATCAATTTCTTTTGGATTTATTTTATTCATCTTTTTTCGACAGAATTTGTTTTCCATCGAAAAACTTCACAAAATCAATTTCTTTTGCATTAATTTAATTCATCCATTTTCGATGGAATCCATTTTCCGTCGAAAAACTTCACAAAACCAATTTCTTTTGCATTTATTATATTCATCCATTTTCGACGGAATCCGTTTTCAGTCGAAAATCGTCACAAAATCAATTTCTTTTGCATTTATTTTATTCATCCGTTTTCGATGGAATTCATTTTCCGTCAAAAGTCTTCGACGGAATCCATTTTCCGTCAAAAATCATCTACGGAATCCATTTTCCGTCGAAAATCTTCACAAAATAAATTTCTTTTGCATTTATTTTATTCATCCGTTTTCGACGGAATACATTTTTCGTCAAAAATCTTCGACGGAACCCTTTTTTCGTCGAAAAACTTCATAAAATCAATTTCTTTTGCATTTATTTTATTCATCCATTTTCGACGGAATTCATTTTCCGTCAAAAATCTTCGACGGAATCTATTTTCCGTCAAAAAACTTCACAAAATCAATTTCTTTTGCATTTATTTTATTCATCCGTTTTCGATGAAATTCATTTTCCGTCAAAAATCTTCTACGGAATCCATTTTCCGTCGAAAAACTTCACAAAATCAATTTCTTTTGCATCTATTTTAGTCATCCGTTTTCGACAGAATACATTTTTGGTCAAAAATCTTCGACGGAATCCATTTTCCGTCAAAAATCTTCTATGGAATCCATTTTCCGTCGAAAAACTTCACAAAATCAATTTCTTTTGGATTTATTTTATTCATCTGTTTTCGACGGAATTTGTTTTCCGTCGAAAAACTTCACAAAATCAATTTCTTTTGCATTAATTTAATTCATCCATTTTCGATGGAATCCATTTTCCGTCGAAAAACTTCACAAAACCAATTTCTTTTGCATTTATTTTATTCATCCATTTTCGACGGAATCCGTTTTCAGTCGAAAATCGTCACAAAATCAATTTCTTTTGCATTTATTTTATTCATCCGTTTTCGATGGAATTCATTTTCCATCAAAAGTCTTCGACGGAATCCATTTTCCGTCAAAAATCTTCTACGGAATCCATTTTCCGTCGAAAATCTTCACAAAATAAATTTCTTTTGCATTTATTTTATTCATCTGTTTTCGACGGAATTTGTTTTCCGTCGAAAAACTTCACAAAATCAATTTCTTTTGCATTTATTTTATTCATCCGTTTTCGACGGAATACATTTTTCGTCAAAAATCTTCGACGGAACCCTTTTTCGTCGAAAAACTTCATAAAATCAATTTCTTTTGCATTTATTTTATTCATCCATTTTCGACGGAATTCATTTTCCGTCAAAAATCTTCGACGGAATCTATTTTCCGTCGAAAAACTTCACAAAATCAATTTCTTTTGCATTTATTTTATTCATCCGTTTTCGATGAAATTCATTTTCCGTCAAAAATCTTCGACAGAATCCATTTTCCGTCAAAAATCTTCTACGAAAAACTACACAAAATCAATTTCTTTTGCATTTATTTTATTAATCCGTTTTCGACGCAATTCTTTTTCCGTCGAAAATCTTCAACGGAATCCATTTTTCGTCGAAAAATTAATAAAATTAATTTCTTTTGCATTTATTTTATTCATCCATTTTCAACGGAATTCATTTTCCGTCAGAAATCTTCGACGGAATCCTTTTTTCGTCAAAAAATTCATAAAATCAATTTCTTTTGCATTTATTTTATTCATCCATTTTCGACGGAATCCGTTTTCCATCGAAAAATTTCACAATATCAATTTCTTTTGCATTTATTTTATTCATCCATTTTCGACGGAATTCATTTTCCGTCGAAAAACTTCACAAAATATATTTCTTTTGCATTAATTTAATTCATCCATTTTCGACGGAATACATTTTCCGTCAAAAATCTTCGACGGAATCCATTTTCCGTCGAAAAACTTACAAAATCAATTTCCTTTGCATTTATTTTATTAATCCGTTTTCGACGAAATTCTTTTTCCGTCGAAAAACTTCACAAAATCAATTTCTTTTGCATCTATTTTAGTCATCCGTTTTCGACAGAATACATTTTTCGTCAAAAATCTTCGACGGAATCCATTTTCTGACAAAAATCTTCTACGGAATCCATTTTTCGTCGAAAAACTCCACAAAATCAATTTCTTTTGCATTTATTTTATTCATCCGTTTTCGACGGAATTCATTTTCCGTCAAAATCTTCGACGGAATCCATTTTCCGTCAAAAATCTTCTACGGAATCCATTTTCCGTCGAAAAACTTCACAAAATCAATTTCTTTTGCATTTATTTTATTCATCCGTTTTCGACGCAATACATTTTCCGTCAAAAATCTTCAATGGAATCCGTTTTTCGTCGAAAAATTAATAAAATCAATTTCTTTTGCATTTATTTTATTGATCCATTTTCTACGGAATTCATTTTCCGTCAAAAATCTTCGACGGAATCCATTTTTCGTCGAAAAAATTCATAAAATCAATTTCTTTTGCATTTATTTTATTCATCCATTTTGGACGGAATCTGTTTTCCATCGAAAAATTTCACAATATCAATTTCTTTTGCATTTATTTAATTCATCCATTTTCGACGGAATTCATTTTCCGTCGAAAAACTTCACAAAATCAATTTCTTTTGCATCTATTTTAGTCATCCGTTTTCGACAGAATACATTTTTGGTCAAAAATCTTCGACGGAATCTATTTTCTGTCAAAAATCTTATACGAAATCCATTTTTCGTCGAAAAACTTCACAAAATCAATTTCTTTTGCAATTATTTTATTCATCCGTTTTCGACGGAATTCATTTTCCGTCAAAAATCTTCGACGGAATCCATTTTCCGTCAAAAATCTTCTACGGAATCCATTTTCCGTCGAAAAACTTCACAAAATAATTTCTTTTGCATTTATTTTATTCATCCGTTTTCGACGGAATACATTTTTCGTCAAAAATCTTCGACGTAATCCATTTTCCAACAAAAAACTTCATAAAATCAATTTCTTTTGCATTTATTTTATTCATCCATTTTCGACGAAATTCTTTTTCCGTCCAAAATCTTCGACGGAATCCATTTTCCGTTGAAAAACTACACAAAATCAATTTCTTTTGCGTTTATTTTATTCATCCATTTTCGATGGAATTCATTTTCCGTCAAAAATCTTCTACGGAATCCATTTTCAATCAAAAATCTTCTACGGAATCCATTTTCCGTCGAAAAACTTCACAAAATCAATTTCTTTTGGATTTATTTTATTCATCTGTTTTCGACGGAATTTGTTTTCCGTCGAAAAACTTCACAAAATCAATTTCTTTTGCATTAATTTAATTCATCCATTTTCGATGGAATCCATTTTCCGTCGAAAAACTTCACAAAATTTCTTTTGCATTTGTTTTATTCATCCGTTTTCGACGCAATTCTTTTTCCGTCGAAAATCTTCAACGGAATCCATTTTTCTTCGAAAAATTAATAAAATTTATTTCTTTTGCATTTATTTTATTCATCCATTTTCAACGGAATTCATTTTCCGTCAAAAATCTTCTACGGAATCCATTTTTCGTCAAAAAATTCATAAAATCAATTTCTTTTGCATTTATTTTTTTCATCCATTTTCGACGGAATCCGTTTTCCATCGAAAAATTTCACAATATCAATTTCTTTTGCATTTATTTTATTCATCCATTTTCGACGGAATTCATTTTCCGTCGAAAAACTTCACCAAATATATTTCTTTTGCATTAATTTAATTCATCCATTTTCGACGGAATACATTTTCCGTCAAAAATCTTCGACGGAATCCATTTTCCGTCGAAAAACTTACAAAATCAATTTCCTTTGCATTTATTTTATTAATCCGTTTTCGACGAAATTCTTTTTCCGTCGAAAAACTTCACAAAATCAATTTCTTTTGCATCTATTTTAGTCATCCGTTTTCGACAGAATACATTTTTCGTCAAAAATCTTCGACGGAATCCATTTTCTGACAAAAATCTTCTACGGAATCCATTTTTCGTCGAAAAACACCACAAAATCAATTTCTTTTGCATTTATTTTATTCATCCGTTTTCGACGGAATTCATTTTCCGTCAAAAAACTTCGACGGAATCCATTTTCCGTCAAAAATCTTCTACGGAATCCATTTTCCGTCGAAAAACTCCACAAAATCAATTTCTTTTGCATTTATTTTATTCATCCGTTTTCGACGGAATTCATTTTCCGTCAAAAAACTTCGACGGAATCCATTTTCCGTCAAAAATCTTCTACGGAATCCATTTTCCGTCGAAAAACTTCACAAAATCAATTTCTTTTGCATTTATTTTATTCTTCCGTTTTCGACGGAATTCATTTTCCGTCAAAAAACTTCGACGGAATCCATTTTCCGTCAAAAATCTTCTACGGAATCCATTTTCCATCGAAAAACTTACAAAATCAATTTCCTTTGTATTTATTTTATTAATCTGTTTTCGATGAAATTCTTTTCCCGTCGAAAAACTTCACAAAATCAATTTCTTTTGTATTTATTTTAGTCATCCGTTTTCGACGGAATCCGTTTTTTGTCGAAAAACTTCATAAAATTAATTTCTTTTGCATTTATTTTATTCATCCATTTTCGACGGAATTCATTTTCCGTCAAAAATCTTCGTCGGAATCCATTTTCCGTCGAAAAACTTCACAAAATCAATTTCTTTTGCATTTATTTTATTCATCCGTTTTCGACGGAATTCATTTTCCGTCAAAAATCATCACCAAATCAATTTCTTTTGCATTTATTTTATTAATCCGTTTTCGACGGAATACATTTTTCGTCAAAAATCTTCGAGGGAATCCATTTCTCGTCGATAAACTTCATAAAATCAATTTCTTTTGCATTAATTTTATTCATCCATTTTCGACGAAATTCATTTTCCTTCAAAAATCTTCGACGGCATCTATTTTCCGTCGAAAAAATTCACAAAATCATTTTCTTTTGCATTTATTTTATTTATCCATTTTCGACGGAATTCATTTTCCGTCAAAAATCTTCGACGGAATCCATTTTCCGTCGAAAAACTTCACAAAATCAATTTCTTTTGCATTTATTTTATTCATCCATTTTCGACGGAATTCATTTTCCATCAAAAATCTTCGACGGAATCCATTTTCCGTCTAAAAACTTCACAAAATCAATTTCTTTTGCATTTATTTTATTAATCCATTTTCGACGAAATTCTTTTTCCGTCGAAAAACTTCACAAAATTAATTTCTTTTGCATTTATTTTATTCATCTATTTTCGACGAAATTCATTTTCCGTAAAAAATCTTCGACAGAATCCATTTTCCGTCGAAAAACTTCTCAAAATCAATTTCTTTTGCATTTATTTTATTCATCCATTTTCGAATTCATTTTCCGTCAAAAATCTTCGAAGGAATCCATTTTCCGTCGAAAAACTTCACAAAATCAATTTCTTTTGCATTTATTTTATTCATCCATTTTCGACGGACTTCATTTTCCGTCAAAAATCGTCGACGGAATCCATTTTCCGTCGAAAAACTTCACATAATCAATTTCTTTTGCATTTATTTTATTCATCCATTTTCGACGGAATTCATTTTTCGTCAAAAATCTTCGACGGAATCCATTTTCCGTCGAAAAACTTCTCCAAATCAATTTCTTTTGCATTTATTTTATTCATCCGTTTTCGATGGAATTCATTTTCCGTCAAAAATCTTCGACGGAATCCATTTTCTGTCGAAAAACTTCACAAAATCAATTTCTTTTGCATTTATTTTATTCATCCGTTTTCGACGGAATTCATTTTCCGAAAAAAGTCTTCGACGGAATCCATTTTCCGTCGAAAAACTTCATAACATCAATTTCTTTTGCATTTATTTTATTCATCCATTTTCGACAGAATCCGTTTTCCATCGAAAAATTTCACAATATCAATTTCTTTTGCATTTATTTTATTCATCCATTTTCGACGGAATTCATTTTCCATCGAAAAAATTCACAAAATAAATTTCTTTTGCATTAATTTAATTCATCCATTTTCGAAGGAATACATTTTCCGTCAAAAATCTTCGACGGAATCCATTTTGCGTCGAAAAACTCACAAAATCAATTTTCTTTGCATTTATTTTATTAATCCGTTTTCGCCGGAATCCATTTTCGTCGAAAAACTTCGCAAAATCAATTTCTTTTGCATTTATTTTATTCATCCATTTTCGACGGAATTCATTTTCCGTAAAAAATCTTCACAAAATCAATTTCTTTTGCATTTATTTTATTAATCCGTTTTCGACGGAAAACATTTTTCGTCAAAAATCTTCGATGGAATCCATTTTCCGTCGAAAAACTTCGCAAAATCAATTTCTTTTGCATTTATTTTATTCTTCCTTTTTTGACGGAATTCATTTTCATTCAAAAATCTTCACAAAACCAATTTCTTTTGCATTTATTTTATTCATCTGTTTTCGTCGGAATTCATTTTCCGTCAAAAATCTTCGACCAAATCCATTTTCCATCAAAAGTCTTCTACGGAATCCATTTTCCGTCGAAAAACTTCAAAAAATCAATTTCTTTTGCATTTATTTTATTATTCCGTTTTCAACGAAATTCTTTTTCTGTCGAAAAACTTCACAAAATCAATTTCTTTTGCATTTATTTTATTTATCCATTTTCGACGGAATTCATTTTCCGTCTAAAATCTTCGACGGAATCCATTTTCCGTCGAAAAACTTCACAAAATCAATTTCTTTTGCATTTTTTTTATTCATCCGTTTTCGGTGAAATTCATTTTCCGTCCAAAATCTTCGACGGAATCCATTTTCCGTCGAAAAACTTCCCAAAATCAATTTCTTTTGCATTTATTTTATTCATCCGTTTTCGACGGAATTCATTTTCCGTCAAAAATCTTCGACGGAAACCATTTTCCAACGAAAAACTTCACAAAATTAATTTCTTTTGCATTAATTTAATTCATCCATTTTCGATGGAATCCATTTTCCGTCGAAAAACTTCACAAAACCAATTTCTTTTGCATTTATTATATTCATCCATTTTCGACGGAATCCGTTTTCAGTCGAAAATCGTCACAAAATCAATTTCTTTTGCATTTATTTTATTCATCCGTTTTCGATGGAATTCATTTTCCGTCAAAAGTCTTCGACGGAATCCATTTTCCGTCAAAAATCTTCTACGGAATCCATTTTCCGTCGAAAATCTTCACAAAATAAATTTCTTTTGCATTTATTTTATTCATCTGTTTTCGACGGAATTTGTTTTCCGTCGAAAAACTTCACAAAATCAATTTCTTTTGCATTTATTTTATTCATCCGTTTTCGACGGAATACATTTTTCGTCAAAAATCTTCGACGGAACCCTTTTTTCGTCGAAAAACTTCATAAAATCAATTTCTTTTGCATTTATTTTATTCATCCATTTTCGACGGAATTCATTTTCCGTCAAAAATCTTCGACGGAATCTATTTTCCGTCGAAAAACTTCACAAAATCAATTTCTTTTGCATTTATTTAATTCATCCATTTTCGCGGAATTCATTTTCCGTCGAAAAACTTCACAAAATCAATTTCTTTTGCATCTATTTTAGTCATCCGTTTTCGACAGAATACATTTTTGGTCAAAAATCTTCGACGGAATCCATTTTCCGTCGAAAAACTTCACAAAATCAATTTCTTTTGCATTTATTTTATTCATCTGTTTTCGACGGAATTTGTTTTCCGTCAAAAGTCTTCGACGGAATCCATTTTCCGTCAAAAATCTTCGACGGAATCCATTTTCCGTCGAAAATCTTCACAAAATAAATTTCTTTTGCATTTATTTTATTCATCCGTTTTCGACGGAATACATTTTTCGTCAAAAATCTTCGACGGAACCCTTTTTTCGTCGAAAAACTTCATAAAATCAATTTCTTTTGCATTTATTTTATTCATCCATTTTCGACGAAATTCTTTTTCCGTCCAAAATCTTCGATGGAATCCATTTTCCATCAAAAAACTACACAAAATCAATTTCTTTTGCGTTTATTTTATTCATCCATTTTCGATGGAATTCATTTTCCGTCAAAAATCTTCGACGGAATCCATTTTCCGTCAAAAATCTTCTACGGAATCCATTTTCCGTCGAAAAACTTCACAAAATCAATTTCTTTTGCATTTATTTTATTCATCCGTTTTCGATGGAATTCATTTTCCGTCAAAAGTCTTCGACGGAATCCATTTTCCGTCAAAAATCTTCTACGGAATCCATTTTCCGTCGAAAATCTTCACAAAATAAATTTCTTTTGCATTTATTTTATTCATCTGTTTTCGACGGAATTTGTTTTCCGTCAAAAGTCTTCGACGGAATCCATTTTCCGTCAAAAATCTTCGACGGAATCCATTTTCCGTCGAAAATCTTCACAAAATAAATTTCTTTTGCATTTATTTTATTCATCCGTTTTCGACGGAATACATTTTTCGTCAAAAATCTTCGACGGAACCCTTTTTTCGTCGAAAAACTTCATAAAATCAATTTCTTTTGCATTTATTTTATTCATCCATTTTCGACGAAATTCTTTTTCCGTCCAAAATCTTCGATGGAATCCATTTTCCATCAAAAAACTACACAAAATCAATTTCTTTTGCGTTTATTTTATTCATCCATTTTCGATGGAATTCATTTTCCGTCAAAAATCTTCGACGGAATCCATTTTCCGTCAAAAATCTTCTACGGAATCCATTTTCCGTCGAAAAACTTCACAAAATCAATTTCTTTTGGATTTATTTTATTCATCTGTTTTCGACAGAATTTGTTTTCCGTCAAAAAACTTCACAAAATCTATTTCTTTTGCATTAATTTAGTTCATCCATTTTCGATGGAATCCATTTTCCGTCGAAAAACTTCACAAAACCAATTTCTTTTGCATTTATTTTATTCATCCATTTTCGACGGAATCCGTTTTCTGTCGAAAATCGTCACAAAATCAATTTCTTTTGCATTTATTTTATTCATCCGTTTTCGATGGAATTCATTTTCCGTCCAAAGTCTTCGACGGAATCCATTTTCCGTCAAAAATCTTCTACGGAATCCATTTTCCGTCGAAAATCTTCACAAAATAAATTTCTTTTGCATTTATTTTATTCATCTGTTTTCGACGTAATTTGTTTTCCGTCGAAAAACTTCACAAAATCAATTTCTTTTGCATTTATTTTATTCATCCGTTTTCGACGGAATACATTTTTCGTCAAAAATCTTCGACGGAACCCTTTTTTCGTCGAAAAACTTCATAAAATCAATTTCTTTTGCATTTATTTTATTCATCCATTTTCGACGGAATTCATTTTCCGTCAAAAATCTTCGACGGAATCTATTTTCCGTCGAAAAACTTCACAAAATCAATTTCTTTTGCATTTATTTAATTCATCCATTTTCGACGGAATTCATTTTCCGTCGAAAAACTTCACAAAATCAATTTCTTTTGCATCTATTTTAGTCATCCGTTTTCGACAGAATACATTTTTGGTCAAAAATCTTCGACGGAATCCATTTTCCGTCAAAAATCTTCTACGGAATCCATTTTCCGTCGAAAAACTTCACAAAATCAATTTCTTTTGGATTTATTTTATTCATCTGTTTTCGACGGAATTTGTTTTCCGTCGAAAAACTTCACAAAATCAATTTCTTTTGCATTAATTTAATTCATCCATTTTCGATGGAATCCATTTTGCCGTCGAAAAACTTCACAAAACCAATTTCTTTTGCATTTATTTTATTCATCCATTTTCGACGGAATCCGTTTTCAGTCGAAAATCGTCACAAAATCAATTTCTTTTGCATTTATTTTATTCATCCGTTTTCGATGGAATTCATTTTCCGTCAAAAGTCTTCGACGGAATCCATTTTCCGTCAAAAATCTTCTACGGAATCCATTTTCCGTCGAAAATCTTCACAAAATTAATTTCTTTTGCATTTATTTTATTCATCTGTTTTCGACGGAATTTGTTTTCCGTCAAACTCTTCGACGGAATCCATTTTCCGTCAAAAATCTTCTACGGAATCCATTTTCCGTCGAAAATCTTCACAAAATAAATTTCTTTTGCATTTATTTTATTCATCCGTTTTCGACGGAATACATTTTTCGTCAAAAATCTTCGACGGAACCCTTTTTTCGTCGAAAAACTTCATAAAATCAATTTCTTTTGCATTTATTTTATTCATCCATTTTCGACGGAATTCATTTTCCGTCAAAAATCTTCGACGGAATCTATTTTCCGTCGAAAAACTTCACAAAATCAATTTCTTTTGCATTTATTTTATTCATCCGTTTTCGATGGAATTCATTTTCCGTCAAAAGTCTTCGACGGAATCCATTTTCCGTCAAAAATCTTTTACGGAATCCATTTTCCGTCGAAAATCTTCACAAAATAAATTTCTTTTGCATTTATTTTATTCATCCGTTTTCGACGGAATACATTTTTCGTCAAAAATCTTCGACGGAACCCTTTTTTCGTCGAAAAACTTCATAAAATCAATTTCTTTTGCATTTATTTTATTCATCCATTTTCGACGGAATTCATTTTCCGTCAAAAATCTTCGACGGAATCTATTTTCCGTCGAAAAACTTCACAAAATCAATTTCTTTTGCATTTATTTTATTCATCCGTTTTCGATGAAATTCATTTTCCGACAAAAATATTCGACGGAATCCGTTTTCCGTCAAAAATCTTCTACGGAATCCATTTTCCGTCGAAAAACTTCAAAAAATCAATTTCTTTTGCATTTGTTTTATTCATCCGTTTTCGACGCAATTCTTTTTCCGTCGAAAATCTTCAACGGAATCCATTTTTCGTCGAAAAATTAATAAAATTAATTTCTTTTGCATTTATTTTATTCATCCATTTTCAACGGAATTCATTTTCCGTCAAAAATCTTCGACGAAATCCTTTTTCCGTCAAATATCTTCGACGGAATCCATTTTTCGTCGATAAACTTCATAAAATCAATTTCGTTTGCATTTATTTTATTCATCCATTTTCGACGGAATTCATTTTCCGTCAAAAATCTTCGACGGCATATATTTTCCGTCGAAAAAATTCACAAAATCAATTTCTTTTGCATTTATTTTATTCATCCATTTTCGACGGAATCCGTTTTCCATCGAAAAATTTCACAATATCAATTTCTTTTGCATTTATTTTATTCATCCATTTTCGAAAAATTTTCACAAACTATATATTTCTTTTGCATTAATTTAATTCATCCATTTTCGACGGAATACATTTTTCGTCAAAAATCTTCGACGGAATCCATTTTCCGTCGAAAAACTTACAAAATCAATTTCCTTTGCATTTATTTTATTAATCCGTTTTCGACGAAATTCTTTTTCCGTCGAAAAACTTCACAAAATCAATTTCTTTTGCATCTATTTTAGTCATCCGTTTTCGACAGAATACATTTTTCGTCAAAAATCTTCGACGGAATCCATTTTCTGACAAAAATCTTCTACGGAATCCATTTTTCGTCGAAAAACTCCACAAAATCAATTTCTTTTGCATTTATTTTATTCATCCATTTTCGATGGAATTCATTTTCCGTCAAAAAACTTCGACGGAATCCATTTTCCGACAAAAATCTTCTACGGAATCCGTTTTCCGTCGAAAAACTTCACAAAATCAATTTCTTTTGCATTTATTTTATTCATCCGTTTTCGACGGAATACATTTTCCGTCAAAAATCTTCACTGGAATCCGTTTTTCGTCGAAAAATTAATAAAATCAATTTCTTTTGCATTTATTTTATTGATCCATTTTCTACGGAATTCATTTTCCGTCAAAAATCTTCGACGGAATCCATTTTTCGTCGAAAAAATTCATAAAATCAATTTCTTTTGCATTTATTTTATTCATCCATTTTGGACGGAATCTATTTTCCATCGAAAAATTTCACAATATCAATTTCTTTTGCATTTATTTAATTCATCCATTTTCGAAGGAATTCATTTTCCGTCGAAAAACTTCACAAAATCAATTTCTTTTGCATCTATTTTAGTCATCCGTTTTCGACAGAATACATTTTTGGTCAAAAATCTTCGACGGAATCCATTTTCTGTCAAAAATCTTATACGGAATCCATTTTTCGTCGAAAAATTTCACAAAATCAATTTCTTTTGCATTTATTTTATTCATCCATTTTCGACGGAATTTATTTTCCGTCAAAAATCTTCGACGGAATCCATTTTCCGTCAAAAATCTTCTACGGAATCCATTTTCCGTCGAAAAACTTCACAAAATAATTTCTTTTGCATTTATTTTATTCATCCGTTTTCGACGGAATACATTTTTCGTCAAAAATCTTCGACGTAATCCATTTTCCAACGAAAAACTTCATAAAATCAATTTCTTTTGCATTTATTTTATTCATCCATTTTCGACGGAATTCTTTTTCCGTCCAAAATCTTCGACGGAATCCATTTTCCGTTGAAAAACTACACAAAATCAATTTCTTTTGCGTTTATTTTATTCATCCATTTTCGATGGAATTCATTTTCCGTCAAAAATCTTCGACGGAATCCATTTTCCATCAAAAATCTTCTACGGAATCCATTTTCCGTCGAAAAACTTCACAAAATCAATTTCTTTTGGATTTATTTTATTCATCTGATTTCGACGGAATTTGTTTTCCGTCGAAAAACTTCACAAAATCAATTTCTTTTGCATTAATTTAATTCATCCATTTTCGATGGAATCCATTTTCCGTCGAAAAACTTCACAAAACCAATTTCTTTTGCATTTATTTTATTCATCCATTTTCGACGGAATCCGTTTTCAGTCGAAAATCGTCACAAAATCAATTTCTTTTGCATTTATTTTATTCATCCGTTTTCGATGGAATTCATTTTCCGTCGAAAATCTTCTACGGAATCCATTTTCCGTCGAAAATCTTCACAAAATAAATTTCTTTTGCATTTATTTTATTCATCCGTTTTCGACGGAATTTGTTTTCCGTCGAAAAACTTCACAAAATCAATTTCTTTTCCATTTATTTTATTCATCCGTTTTCGACGGAATACATTTTTCGTCAAATATCTTCGACGGAATCCTTTTTTCGTCGAAAAACTTCATAAAATCAATTTCTTTTGCATTTATTTTATTCATCCATTTTCGACAGAATTCATTTTCCCTCAAAAATCTTCGACGGAATCTATTTTCCGACGAAAAACTTCACAAAATCAATTTCTTTTGCATTTATTTTATTCATCCGTTTTCGATGAAATTCATTTTCCGTCAAAAATCTTCGACGGAATCCATTTTCCGTCAAAAATCTTCTACGGAATCCATTTTCCGTCGAAAAACTTCACAAAATCAATTTCTTTTGCATTTGTTTTATTCATCCGTTTTCGACGCAATTCTTTTTCCGTCGAAAATCTTCAACGGAATCCATTTTTCGTCGAAAAATTAATAAAATTAATTTCTTTTGCATTTATTTTATTCATCCATTTTCAACGGAATTCATTTTCCGTCAAAAATCTTCGACGGAATCCATTTTTCGTCGAAAAAATTCATAAAATCAATTTCTTTTGCATTTATTTTATTCATCCATTTTCGACGGAATCCGTTTTCCATCGAAAAATTTCACAATATCAATTTCTTTTGCATTTATTTTATTCATCCATTTTCGACGGAATTCATTTTCCGTCGAAAAACTTCACAAAATATATTTCTTTTGCATTAATTTAATTCATCCATTTTCGACGGAATACATTTTCCGTCAAAAATCTTCGACGGAATCCATTTTCCGTCGAAAAACTTAAAAAATCAATTTCCTTTGCATTTATTTTATTAATCCGTTTTCGACGAAATTCTTTTTCCGTCGAAAAACTTCACAAAATCAATTTCTTTTGCATCTATTTTAGTCATCCGTTTTCGACAGAATACATTTTTCGTCAAAAATCTTCGACGGAATCCATTTTCTGACAAAAATCTTCTACGGAATCCATTTTTCGTCGAAAAACTCCACAAAATCAATTTCTTTTGCATTTATTTTATTCATCCGTTTTCGACGGAATTCATTTTCCGTCAAAAAACTTCGACGGAATCCATTTTCCGTCAAAAATCTTCTACGGAATCCATTTTCCGTCGAAAAACTTCATAAAATCAATTTCTTTTGCATTTATTTTATTCATCCGTTTTCGACGGAATACATTTTCCGTCAAAAATCTTCAATGGAATCCATTTTTCGTCGAAAAATTAATAAAATCAATTTCTTTTGCATTTATTTTATTCATCCATTTTCTACGGAATTCATTTTCCGTCAAAAATCTTCGACGGAATCCATTTTTTGCCGAAAAAATTCATAAAATCAATTTGTTTTGCATTTATTTTATTCATCCATTTTCGACGGAATCCGTTTTCCATCGAAAAATTTCACAATATCAATTTCTTTTGCATTTATTTAATTCATCCATTTTCGACGGAATTCATTTTCCGTCGAAAAACTTCACAAAATCAATATCTTTTGCATCTATTTTAGTCATCCGTTTTCGACAGAATACATTTTTGGTCAAAAATCTTCGACGGAATCCATTTTCTGTCAAAAATCTTCTACGGAATCCATTTTCCGTCGAAAAACTTCACAAAATCAATTTCTTTTGCAATTATTTTATTCATCCGTTTTCGACGGAATTCATTTTCCGTAAAAAATCTTCGACGGAATCCATTTTCCGTCGAAAAACTTCACAAAATCAATTTCTTTTGCATTTATTTTATTCATCCGTTTTCGACAGAATACATTTTGCGTCAAAAATCTTCAACGGAATCCATTTTTCGTCAAAAAATTAATAAAATCAATTTCTTTTGCATTTATTTTATTCATCCATTTTCAACGGAATTCATTTTCCGTCAAAAATCTTCGACGGAATCCATTTTTCGTCGAAAAAATTCATAAAATCAATTTCTTTTGCATTTATTTTATTCATCCATTTTCGACGGAATCCGTTTTCCATCGAAAAATTTCACAATATCAATTTCTTTTGCATTTATTTTATTCATCCATTTTCGACGGAATTCATTTTCCGTCGAAAAACTTCACAAAATAATTTTCTTTTGCATTAATTTAATTCATCCATTTTCGCCGGAATACATTTTCCGTCAAAAATCTTCGACGGAATCCATTTCCCGTGGAAAAACTTGCAAAATCAATTTCCTTTGCATTTATTTTATTTATCCGTTTTCGACGAAATTCTTTTTCCGTCGAAAAACTTCACAAAATCAATTTCTTTTGCATCTATTTTAGTCATCCGTTTTCGACGGAATACATTTTTCGTCAAAAATCTTCGACGGAATCCATTTTTCGTAAAAAATCTTCTACGGAATCCATTTTCCGACGAAAAACTAGAAAAAATCAATTTCTTTTGCATTTATTTTATTCATCCGTTTTCGACGGAATACATTTTTCGTCAAAAATCTTCGACGGAATCCATTTTTCGTCGATAAACTTCATAAAAAAATTTCTTTTGCTTTTATTGTATTCATCCATTTTCAACGGAATTCATTTTCCGTCAAAAATCTTCGACGGAATTCGTCGAAAAACTTCATAAAATCAATTTCTTTTGCATTTATTTTATTCATCCATTTTCGACGGAATCCGTTTTCCATCTAAAAATTTCACAATATCAATTTCTTTTGCATTTATTTTATTCATCCATTTTCGACGGAATTAATTTTCCGTCGAAAAACTTCACAAAATAAATTTCTTTTGCATTAATTTAATTCATCCATTTTCGACGGAAAACATTTTCCGTCAAAAATCTTCGACGGAAACCATTTTCCGTCTAAAAACTTACAAAATCAATTTCCTTTGTATTTATTTTATTAATCTGTTTTCGACGAAATTCTTTTTCCGTCGAAAAACTTCACAAAATCAATTTCTTTTGCATTAATTTAATTCATCCATTTTCCGTCAAAAATCTTCGTCGGAATCCATTTTCCGTCGAAAAACTTACAAAATCAATTTCCTTTGTATTTATTTTATTAATCTGTTTTCGACGAAATTTGTTTTCCGTCGAAAAACTTCACAAAATCAATTTCTTTTGCATTTATTTTATTCATCCGTTTTCGACGGAATACATTTTTCGTCAAAAATCTTCGACGGAACCCTTTTTTCGTCGAAAAACTTCATAAAATCAATTTCTTTTGCATTTATTTTATTCATCCATTTTCGACGGAATTCGTTTTCCGTCAAAAATCTTCGATGGAATCTATTTTCCGTCGAAAAACTTCACAAAATCAATTTCTTTTGCATTTATTTTATTCATCCGTTTTCGATGAAATTCATTTTACGTCAAAAATCTTCGACGGAATCCATTTTCCGTCAAAAATCTTCTACGGAATCCATTTTCCGTCGAAAAACTTCACAAAATCAATTTCTTTTGCATTTGTTTTATTCATCCGTTTTCGACGCAATTCTTTTTCCGTCGAAAATCTTCAACGGAATCCATTTTTCGTCGAAAAATTAATAAAATTAATTTCTTTTGCATTTATTTTATTCATCCATTTTCAACGGAATTCATTTTCCGTCAAAAATCTTCGACGGAATCCTTTTTTCGTCAAAAAATTCATAAAATCAATTTCTTTTGCATTTATTTTATTCATCCATTTTCGACGGAAACCGTTTTCCATCGAAAAATTTCACAATATCAATTTCTTTTGCATTTATTTTATTCATCCATTTTCGACGGAATTCATTTTCCGTCGAAAAACTTCACAAAATATATTTCTTTTGCATTAATTTAATTCATCCATTTTCGACGGAATACATTTTCCGTCAAAAATCTTCGACGGAATCCATTTTCAATCGAAAAACTTACAAAATCAATTTCCTTTGCATTTATTTTATTAATCCGTTTTCGACGAAATTCTTTTTCCGTCGAAAAACTTAACAAAATCAATTTCTTTTGCATCTATTTTAGTCATCCGTTTTCGACGGAATACATTTTTCGTCAAAAATCTTCGACGGAATCCATTTTTCGTAAAAAATCTTCTACGGAATCCATTTTCCGACGAAAAACTACAAAAAATCAATTTCTTTTGCATTTATTTTATTCATCCGTTTTCGACGGAATACATTTTTCGTCAAAAATCTTCGACGGAAACCTTTTTTCGTCGAAAAACTTCATAAAATCAATTTCTTTTGCATTTATTTTATTCATCCATTTTCGACGGAATTCATTTTCCGTCAAAAATCTTCGATGGAATCTATTTTCCGTCGAAAAACTTCACAAAATCAATTTCTTTTGCATTTATTTTATTCATCCGTTTTCGATGAAATTCATTTTACGTCAAAAATCTTCGACGGAATCCATTTTCCGTCGAAAAACTTCACAAAATCAATTTCTTTTGCATTTGTTTTTTTCATCCGTTTTCGACGCAATTCTTTTTCCGTCGAAAATCTTCAACGGAATCCATTTTTCGTCGAAAAATTAATAAAATTAATTTCTTTTGCATTTATTTTATTCATCCATTTTCAACGGAATTCATTTTCCGTCAAAAATCTTCGACGGAATCCTTTTTTCGTCAAAAAATTCATAAAATCAATTTCTTTTGCATTTATTTTATTCATCCATTTTCGACGGAAACCGTTTTCCATCGAAAAATTTCACAATATCAATTTCTTTTGCATTTATTTTATTCATCCATTTTCGACGGAATTCATTTTCCGTCGAAAAACTTCACAAAATATATTTCTTTTGCATTAATTTAATTCATCCATTTTCGACGGAATACATTTTCCGTCAAAAATCTTCGACGGAATCCATTTTCAATCGAAAAACTTACAAAATCAATTTCCTTTGCATTTATTTTATTAATCCGTTTTCGACGAAATTCTTTTTCCGTCGAAAAACTTAACAAAATCAATTTCTTTTGCATCTATTTTAGTCATCCGTTTTCGACGGAATACATTTTTCGTCAAAAATCTTCGACGGAATCCATTTTTCGTAAAAAATCTTCTACGGAATCCATTTTCCGACGAAAAACTACAAAAAATCAATTTCTTTTGCATTTATTTTATTCATCCGTTTTCGACGGAATACATTTTTCGTCAAAAATCTTCGACGGAATCCATTTTTCGTCGATAAACTTCATAAAATAAATTTCTTTTGCTTTTATTGTATTCATCCATTTTCAACGGAATTCATTTTCCGTCAAAAATCTTCGACGGAATTCGTCGAAAAACTTCATAAAATCAATTTCTTTTGCATTTATTTTATTCATCCATTTTCGACGGAATCCGTTTTCCATCTAAAAATTTCACAATATCAATTTCTTTTGCATTTATTTTATTCATCCATTTTCGACGGAATTAATTTTCCGTCGAAATACTTCACAAAATAAATTTCTTTTGCATTAATTTAATTCATCCATTTTCGACGGAATGCATTTTCCGTCAAAAATCTTCGACGGAAACCATTTTCCGTCTAAAAACTTACAAAATCAATTTCCTTTGTATTTATTTTATTAATCTGTTTTCGACGAAATTCTTTTTCCGTCGAAAAACTTCACAAAATCAATTTCTTTTGCATTAATTTAATTCATCCATTTTTGGCGGAATACATTTTCCGTCAAAAATCTTCGTCGGAATCCATTTTCCGTCGAAAAACTTACAAAATCAATTTCCTTTGTATTTATTTTATTAATCTGTTTTCGACGAAATTTGTTTTCCGTCGAAAAACTTCACAAAATCAATTTCTTTTGCATTTATTTTATTCATCCGTTTTCGACGGAATACATTTTTCGTCAAAAATCTTCGACGGAACCCTTTTTTCGTCGAAAAACTTCATAAAATCAATTTCTTTTGCATTTATTTTATTCATCCATTTTCGACGGAATTCGTTTTCCGTCAAAAATCTTCGATGGAATCTATTTTCCGTCGAAAAACTTCACAAAATCAATTTCTTTTGCATTTATTTTATTCATCCGTTTTCGATGAAATTCATTTTCCGTCAAAAATCTTCGACGGAATCCATTTTCCATCAAAAATCTTCTACGGAATCCATTTTCCGCCGAAAAACTTCACAAAATCAATTTCTTTTGCATTTGTTTTATTCATCCGTTTTCGACGCAATTCTTTTTCCGTCGAAAATCTTCAACGGAATCCTTTTTTCGTCGAAAAATTAATAAAATTAATTTCTTTTGCATTTATTTTATTCATCCATTTTCAACGGAATTCATTTTCTGTCAAAAATCTTCGACGGAATCCTTTTTCGTCAAAAAATTCATAAAATCAATTTCTTTTGCATTTATTTTATTAATCCATTTTCGACGGAATCCGTTTTCCATCGAAAAATTTCACAATATCAATTTCTTTTGCATTTATTTTATTCATCCATTTTCGACGGAATTCATTTTCCGTCGAAAAACTTCACAAAATATATTTCTTTTGCATTAATTTAATTCATCCATTTTCGACGGAATACATTTTCCGTCAAAAATCTTCGACGGAATCCATTTTCCGTCGGAAAACTTACAAAATCAATTTCCTTTGCATTTATTTTATTAATCCGTTTTCGACGAAATTCTTTTTCCGTCGAAAAACGTCACAAAATCAATTTCTTTTGCATTTATTTTAGTCATCCGTTTTCGACAGAATACATTTTTCGTCAAAAATCTTCGACGGAATCCATTTTCTGACAAAAATCTTCTACGGAATCCATTTTTCGTCGAAAAACTCCACAAAATCAATTTCTTTTGCATTTATTTTATTCATCCGTTTTCGACGGAATTCATTTTCCGTCGAAAAACTTCGACGGAATCCATTTTCCGTCAAAAATCTTCTACGAAATCCATTTTCCGTCGAAAAACTTCATAAAATCAATTTCTTTTGCATTCATTTTATTCATCCGTTTTCGACGGAATACATTTTCCGTCAAAAATCTTCAATGGAATCCGTTTTTCGTCGAAAAATTAATAAAATCAATTTGTTTTGCATTTATTTTATTCATCCATTTTCTACGGAATTCATTTTCCGTCAAAAATCTTCGACGGAATCCATTTTTCGCCGAAAAAATTCATAAAATCAATTTCTTTTGCATTTATTTTATTCATCCATTTTCGACGGAATCCGTTTTCCATCGAAAAATTTCACAATATCAATTTCTTTTGCATTTATTTAATTCATCCATTTTCGACGGAATTCATTTTCCGTCGAAAAACTTCACAAAATCAATATCTTTTGCATCTATTTTAGTCATCCGTTTTCGACAGAATACATTTTTGGTCAAAAATCTTCGACGGAATCCATTTTCTGTCAAAAATCTTCTACGGAATCCATTTTTCGTCGAAAAACTTCACAAAATCAATTTCTTTTGCAATTATTTTATTCATCCGTTTTCGACGGAATTCATTTTCCGTAAAAAATCTTCGACGGAATCCATTTTCCGTCGAAAAACTTCACAAAATCAATTTCTTTTGCATTTATTTTATTCATCCGTTTTCGACAGAATACATTTTGCGTCAAAAATCTTCAACGGAATCCATTTTTCGTCAAAAAATTAATAAAATCAATTTCTTTTGCATTTATTTTATTCATCCATTTTCAACGGAATTCATTTTCCGTCAAAAATCTTCGACGGAATCCATTTTTCGTCGAAAAAATTCATAAAATCAATTTCTTTTGCATTTATTTTATTCATCCATTTTCGACGGAATCCGTTTTCCATCGAAAAATTTCACAATATCAATTTCTTTTGCATTTATTTTATTCATCCATTTTCGACGGAATTCATTTTCCGTCGAAAAACTTCACAAAATAATTTTCTTTTGCATTAATTTAATTCATCCATTTTCGCCGGAATACATTTTCCGTCAAAAATCTTCGACGGAATCCATTTCCCGTGGAAAAACTTGCAAAATCAATTTCCTTTGCATTTATTTTATTTATCCGTTTTCGACGAAATTCTTTTTCCGTCGAAAAACTTCACAAAATCAATTTCTTTTGCATCTATTTTAGTCATCCGTTTTCGACGGAATACATTTTTCGTCAAAAATCTTCGACGGAATCCATTTTTCGTAAAAAATCTTCTACGGAATCCATTTTCCGACGAAAAACTAGAAAAAATCAATTTCTTTTGCATTTATTTTATTCATCCGTTTTCGACGGAATACATTTTTCGTCAAAAATCTTCGACGGAATCCATTTTTCGTCGATAAACTTCATAAAAAAATTTCTTTTGCTTTTATTGTATTCATCCATTTTCAACGGAATTCATTTTCCGTCAAAAATCTTCGACGGAATTCGTCGAAAAACTTCATAAAATCAATTTCTTTTGCATTTATTTTATTCAGCCATTTTCGACGGAATCCGTTTTCCATCTAAAAATTTCACAATATCAATTTCTTTTGCATTTATTTTATTCATCCATTTTCGACGGAATTAATTTTCCGTCGAAAAACTTCACAAAATAAATTTCTTTTGCATTAATTTAATTCATCCATTTTCGACGGAATACATTTTCCGTCAAAAATCTTCGACGGAAACCATTTTCCGTCTAAAAACTTACAAAATCAATTTCCTTTGTATTTATTTTATTAATCTGTTTTCGACGAAATTCTTTTTCCGTCGAAAAACTTCACAAAATCAATTTCTTTTGCATTAATTTAATTCATCCATTTTTGGCGGAATACATTTTCCGTCAAAAATCTTCGTCGGAATCCATTTTCCGTCGAAAAACTTACAAAATCAATTTCCTTTGTATTTATTTTATTAATCTGTTTTCGACGAAATTTGTTTTCCGTCGAAAAACTTCACAAAATCAATTTCTTTTGCATTTATTTTATTCATCCGTTTTCGACGGAATACATTTTTCGTCAAAAATCTTCGACGGAACCCTTTTTTCGTCGAAAAACTTCATAAAATCAATTTCTTTTGCATTTATTTTATTCATCCATTTTCGACGGAATTCATTTTCCGTCAAAAATCTTCGACGGAATCTATTTTCCGTCGAAAAACTTCACAAAATCAATTTCTTTTGCATTTATTTTATTCATCCGTTTTCGATGAAATTCATTTTCCGTCAAAAATCTTCGATATATTTTATTCGGAATCCATTTTCCGTCAAAAATCTTCTACGGAATCCATTTTCCGCCGAAAAACTTCACAAAATCAATTTCTTTTGCATCTATTTTAGTCATCCGTTTTCGACAGAATACATTTTTCGTCAAAAATCTTCGACGGAATCCATTTTCAATTATTTTATTCATCCATTTTCGACAAAAATCTTCTACGGAATCCATTTTTCGTCGAAAAACTCCACAAAATCAATTTCTTTTGCATTTATTTTATTCATCCGTTTTCGACGGAATTCATTTGCCGTCAAAAAACTTCGACGGAATCCATTTTCCGTCAAAAATCTTCTACGGAATCCATTTTCCGTCGAAAAACTTCACAAAATCAATTTCTTTTGCATTTATTTTATTCATCCGTTTTCGACGGAATATATTTTGCGTCAAAAATCTTCAACGGAATCCATTTTTCGTCAAAAAATTAATAAAATCAATTTCTTTTGCATTTATTTTATTCATCCATTTTCAACGGAATTCATTTTCCGTCAAAAATCTTCGACGGAATCCATTTTTCGTCGAAAAAATTCATAAAATCAATTTCTTTTGCATTTATTTTATTCATCCATTTTCGACGGAATCCGTTTTCCATCGAAAAATTTCACAATATCAATTTCTTTTGCATTTATTTTATTCATCCATTTTCGACGGAATTCATTTTCCGTCGAAAAACTTCACAAAATAATTTTCTTTTGCATTAATTTAATTCATCCATTTTCGCCGGAATACATTTTCCGTCAAAAATCTTCGACGGAATCCATTTTCCGTGAAAAAACTTGCAAAATCAATTTCCTTTGCATTTATTTTATTTATCCGTTTTTGACGAAATTCTTTTTCCGTCGAAAAACTTCACAAAATCAATTTCTTTTGCATCTATTTTAGTCATCCGTTTTCGACGGAATACATTTTTCGTCAAAAATCTTCGACGGAATCCATTCTCCGTAAAAAATCTTCTACGGAATCCATTTTCCGACGAAAAACTACACAAAATCAATTTCTTTTGTATTTATTTTATTCATCCGTTTTCGACGGAATACATTTTTCGTCAAAAATCTTCGACGGAATCCATTTTTCGTCGATAAACTTCATAAAATAAATTTCTTTTGCTTTTATTGTATTCATCCATTTTCAACGGAATTCATTTTCCGTCAAAGATCTTCGACGCCATATATTTTCCGTCGAAAAAATTCACAAAATCAATTTCTTTTGCATTTATTTTATTCATCCATTTTCGACGGAATTCATTTTCCATCAAAAATCTTCGACGGAATCCATTTTCCGTCGAAAAACTTCACAAAATCAATTTTTTTGCATTTATTTTCTTAATCCATTTTCGACGAAATTCTTTTTCCGTCGAAAAACTTCACAAAATCAATTTCTTTTGCATTTATTTTATTCAACCATTTTCGACGGAATTCATTTTCCGTCGAAAAACTTCACAAAATCAATTTCTTTTGCAATTATTTTATTCATCCGTTTTCGACGGAATTCATTTTCCGTCAAAAATCTTCACAAAATCAATTTCTTTTGCATTTATTTTATTAATCCGTTTTCTACGGAATACATTTTTCGTCAAAAATCTTCGACGGAATCCATTTTTCGTCGATAAACTTCATAAAATCAATTTCTTTTGCATTTATTTTATTCATCCATTTTCGACGGAATTCATTTTCCGTCAAAAATCTTCGACGGCATATATTTTCCGTCGAAAAAATTCACAAAATCTATTTCGTTTGCATTTATTTTATTCATCCATTTTCGACGGAATTCATTTTCCATCAAAAATCTTCGACGGAATCCATTTTCCGTCGAAAAACTTCACAAAATCAATTTCTGTTGCATTTCTTTTATTCATCCATTTTCGACGGAATTCATTTTCCATCAAAAAATTTCGACGGAATCCATTTTCCGTCGAAAAACTTACAAAATCAATTTCCTTTGTATTTATTTTATTAATCTGTTTTCGATGAAATTCTTTTTCCGTCGAAAAACTTCACAAAATCAATTTCTTTTGTATTTATTTTAGTCATCCGTTTTCGACGGAATCCATTTTTTGTCGAAAAACTTCATAAAATCAATTTCTTTTGCATTTATTTTATTCATCCATTTTTGACGGAATTCATTTTCCGTCAAAAATATTCGTCGGAATCCATTTTCCGTCGAAAAACTTCTCAAAATCAATTTCTTTTGCATTTACTTTATTCAACCGTTTTCGACGGAATACATTTTCAGTCAAAAATCTTCGACGAAATCCATTTTCCGTCGAAAAGCTTCACAAAATCAAATTCTTTTGCATTTATTTTATTCATCCGTTTTCGATGGAATTCATTTTCCGTCAAAAATCTTCGACGGAATCCATTTTCCGTCAAAAATCTTATACGAAATCCATTTTCCGTCGAAAAACTTCTCAAAGTCAATTTCTTTTGCATTTATTTTATTCATCCGTTTTCGACGGAATACATTTTTCGTCAAAAATCTTCAACGGAATCCATTTTTCGTCGAAAAATTAATAAAATCAATTTCTTTTGCATTTATTTTATTCATCCATTTTCAACGGAATTCATTTTTCGTCAAAAATCTTCGACGGAATCCATTTTGCGTCGAAAAAATTCATAAAATCAATTTCTTTTGCATTTATTTTATTCATCCATTTTCGACGGAATCCGTTTTCCATCGAAAAATTACACAATATCAATTTCTTTTGCATTTATTTTATTCATCCATTTTCGACAGAATTCATTTTCCGTCGAAAAACTTCACAAAATATATTTCTTTTTCATTAGTTTAATTCATCCATTTTCGACGGAATACATTTTCCGTCAAAAATCTTCGATGTAATCCATTTTCCGTCGAAAAACTCACAAAATCAATTTCCTTTGCATTTATTTTATTAATCCGTTTTCGACGAAATTCTTTTTCCGTCGAAAAACTTCACAAAATCAATTTCGTTTGCATCTATTTTAGTCATCCGTTTTCGACAGAATACATTTTTCGTCAAAAATCTTCGACGGAATCCATTTTCTGTCTAAAATCTTCTACGGAATCCTTTTTTCGTCGAAAAACTTCACAAAATCAATTTCTTTTGCATTTATTTTATTCATCCATTTTCGATAGAATTCATTTTCCTTCAAAAATCTTCGTTTTCCGTCAAAAATCTTCTACGGAATCCATTTTCCGTCGAAAAACTTCACAAAATCAATTTCTTTTGCATTTATTTTATACATCCGTTTTCGACGGAATACATTTTTCGTCAAAAATCTTCAACGGAATCCATTTTTCGTCAAAAAATTTATAAATTCAATTTCTTTTGCATTTATTTTATTCATCCATTTTCAACGGAATTCATTTTCCGTCAAAAATCTTCGACGGAATCCATTTTGCGTCGAAAAAATTCATAAAATCAATTTCTTTTGCATTTATTTTATTCATCCATTTTCGACGGAATACGTTTTCCATCGAAAAATTTCACAATATCAATTTCTTTTGCTTTTATTTTATTCATCCATTTTCGACGGAATTAATTTTCCGTCGAAAAACTTCACAAAATAAATTTCTTTTGCATTAATTTAATTCATCCATTTTCGACGGAATACATTTTCCGTCAAAAATCTTCGACGGAATCCATTTTCCGTCGAAAAACTTACAAAATCAATTTCCTTTGTATTTATTTTATTAATCTGTTTTCGACGAAATTCTTTTTCCGTCGAAAAACTTCACAAAATCAATTTCTTTTGTATTTATTTTAGTCATCCGTTTTCGACGGAATCCATTTTTTGTCGAAAAACTTCATAAAATCAATTTCTTTTGCATTTATTTTATTCATCCATTTTCGACGGAATTCATTTTCCGTCAAAAATCTTCGTCGGAATCCATTTTCCGTCGAAAAACTTCACAAAATCAATTTCTTTTGCATTTATTTTATTCATCCGTTTTCGACGGAATTCATTTTCCGTCAAAAATCATCACCAAATCAATTTCTTTTGCATTTTTTTATTAATCCGTTTTCGACGGAATACATTTTTCGTCAAAAATCTTCGACGGAATCCATTTCTCGTCGATAAACTTCATAAAATCAATTTCTTTTGCATTTATTTTATTCATCCATTTTCGACGAAATTCATTTTCCTTCAAAAATCTTCGACGGCATCTATTTTCCGTTGAAAAAATTCTCAAAATCATTTTCTTTTGCATTTATTTTATTTATCCATTTTCGACGGAATACATTTTCCGTCAAAAATCATCGACGGAATCCATTTTCCGTCGAAAAACTTCACAAAATCAATTTCTTTTGCATTTATTTTATTAATCCATTTTCGACGGAATTCTTTTTCCGTCAAAAATCTTCGACGGAATCCATTTTTCATCGACAAACTTCGTAAAATCAATTTCTTTTGCATTTATTTTATTCATACATTTTCGACGGAATTCATTTTCCGTCAAAAAACTTCACAAAATCAATTTCTTTTGCATTTATTTTATTCATCCAATTTCGACGGAATTCATTTTCCGTCCAAAATCGTCGACGGAATCCATTTTCCGTCGAAAAACTTCACATAATCAATTTCTTTTGCATTTATTTTATTCATCCATTTCGACGGAATTCATTTTCCGTCAAAAATCTTCGACGGAATCCATTTTCCGTCGAAAAACTTCTCAAAATCAATTTCTTTTGCATTTATTTTATTCATCCATTTTCGATGGAATTCATTTTCCGTCAAAAATCTTCGACGGAATCCATTTTCCGTCAAAAATGTTCTACGAAATCCATTTTCCGTCGAAAAACTTCACAAAATCAATTTCTTTTGCATTTATTTTATTCATCCGTTTTCGACGGAATTCATTTTCCGTCAAAAGTCTTCGACGGAATCCATTTTCCGTCGAAAAACTTCATAACATCAATTTCTTTTGCATTTATTTTATTCATCCATTTTCGACGGAATCCGTTTTCCATCGAAAAATTTCACAATATCAATTTCTTTTGAATCCATTCATCCATTTTCGACGGAATTAATTTTCCGTCGAAAAACTTCACAAAATAAATTTCTTTTGCATTAATTTAATTCATCCATTTTCGACGGAATACATTTTCCGTCAAAAATCTTCGACGGAATCCATTTTCCGTCGAAAAACTTACAAAATCAATTTCCTTTGTATTTATTTTATTAATCTGTTTTCGACGAAATTCTTTTTCCGTCGAAAAACTTCACAAAATCAATTTCTTTTGTATTTATTTTGTCATCCGTTTTCGACGGAATCCATTTTTTGTCGAAAAACTTCATAAAATCAATATCTTTTGCATTTATTTTATTCATCTATTTTCGACGGAATTCATTTTCCGTCAAAAATCTTCGTCGGAATCCATTTTCCTTCGAAAAACTTCACAAAATCAATTTCTTTTGCATTTATTTTATTCATCCGTTTTCGACGGAATTCTTTTTCCGTCAAAAATCATCACCAAATCAATTTCTTTTGCATTTTTTTTATTAATCCGTTTTCGACGGAATGCATTTTTCGTCAAAAATCTTCGACGGAATCCATTTTTCGTCGATAAACTTCATAAAATCAATTTCTTTTGCATTTATTTTATTCATCCATTTTCGACGAAATTCATTTTCCTTCAAAAATCTTCAACGGCATCTATTTTCCGTCGAAAAAATTCTCAAAATCATTTTCTTTTGCATTTATTTTATTTATCCATTTTCGACGGAATTCATTTCCCGTCAAAAATCTTCGACGGAATCCATTTTCCGTCGAAAAACTTCACAAAATCAATTTCTTTTGCATTTATTTTATTCATCCATTTTCGACGGAATTCATTTTCCGTCAAAAATCTTCGACGGAATCCATTTTCCGTCTAAAAACTTCACAAAATCAATTTCTTTTGCATTTATTTTATTAATCCATTTTCGACGAAATTCTTTTTCCGTCAAAAATCTTCGACGGAATCCATTTTTCATCGACAAACTTCGTAAAATCAATTTCTTTTGCATTTATTTTATTCATCCATTTTCGACGGAATTCATTTTCCGTCAAAAATCTTCGACGGAATCCATTTTCCGTCAAAAATGTTCTACGAAATCCATTTTCCGTCGAAAAACTTCACAAAATCAATTTCTTTTGCATTTATTTTATTCATCCGTTTTCGACGGAATTCATTTTCCGTCAAAAGTCTTCGACGGAATCCATTTTCCGTCGAAAAACTTCATAACATCAATTTCTTTTGCATTTATTTTATTCATCCATTTTCGACGGAATCCGTTTTCCATCGAAAAATTTCACAATATCAATTTCTTTTGCATTTATTTTATTCATCCATTTTCGACGGAATTAATTTTCCGTCGAAAAACTTCACAAAATAAATTTCTTTTGCATTAATTTAATTCATCCATTTTCGACGGAATACATTTTCCGTCAAAAATCTTCGACGGAATCCATTTTCCGTCGAAAAACTTACAAAATCAATTTCCTTTGTATTTATTTTATTAATCTGTTTTCGACGAAATTCTTTTTCCGTCGAAAAACTTCACAAAATCAATTTCTTTTGTATTTATTTTAGTCATCCGTTTTCGACGGAATCCATTTTTTGTCGAAAAACTTCATAAAATCAATTTCTTTTGCATTTATTTTATTCATCCATTTTCGACGGAATTCATTTTCCGTCAAAAATCTTCGTCGGAATCCATTTTCCGTCGAAAAACTTCACAAAATCAATTTCTTTTGTATTTATTTTAGTCATCCGTTTTCGACGGAATTCATTTTCCGTCAAAAATCATCACCAAATCAATTTCTTTTGCATTTTTTTTATTAATCCGTTTTCGACGGAATACATTTTTCGTCAAAAATCTTCGACGGAATCCATTTCTCGTCGATAAACTTCATAAAATCAATTTCTTTTGCATTTATTTTATTCATCCATTTTCGACGAAATTCATTTTCCTTCAAAAATCTTCAACGGCATCTATTTTCCGTCGAAAAAATTCTCAAAATCATTTTCTTTTGCATTTATTTTATTTATCCATTTTCGACGGAATTCATTTCCCGTCAAAAATCTTCGACGGAATCCATTTTCCGTCGAAAAACTTCACAAAATCAATTTCTTTTGCATTTATTTTATTCATCCATTTTCGACGGAATTCATTTTCCGTCAAAAATCTTCGACGGAATCCATTTTTCGTCTAAAAACTTCACAAAATCAATTTCTTTTGCATTTATTTTATTAATCCATTTTCGACGAAATTCTTTTTCCGTCAAAAATCTTCGACGGAATCCATTTTTCATTGACAAACTTCGTAAAATCAATTTCTTTTGCATTTATTTTATTCATCCATTTTCGACGGAATTCATTTTCCGTCCAAAATCTTCGACGGAATCCATTTTCCGTCGAAAAACTTCACAAAATCAATTTCTTTTGCATTTATTTTATTCATCCATTTTCGACGGAATTCATTTTCCGTCAAAAATCGTCGACGGAATCCATTTTCCGTCGAAAAACTTCACATAATCAATTTCTTTTGCATTTATTTTATTCATCCATTTCGACGGAATTCATTTTCCGTCAAAAATCTTCGACAAAATCCATTTTCCGTCGAAAAACTTCTCAAAATCAATTTCTTTTGCATTTATTTTATTCATCCGTTTTCGATGGAATTCATTTTCCGTCAAAAATCTTCGACGGAATCCATTTTCCGTCAAAAAGGTTCTACGAAATCCATTTTCCGTCGAAAAACTTCACAAAATCAATTTCTTTTGCATTTATTTTATTCATCCGTTTTCGACGGAATTCATTTTCCGTCAAAAGTCTTCGACGGAATCCATTTTCCGTCGAAAAACTTCATAACATCAATTTCTTTTGCATTTATTTTATTCATCCATTTTCGACGGAATCCGTTTTCCATCGAAAAATTTCACAATATCAATTTCTTTTGCATTTATTTTATTCATCCATTTTCGACGGAATTCATTTTCCATCGAAAAACTTCACAAAATCAATTTCTTTTGCTTAATTTAATTTATTTTCGATGGAATACATTTTCCGTCAAAAATCTTCGACGGAATCCATTTTGCGTCGATAAACTTCATCAAATCAATTTCTATTGCATTTATTTTATTCATCCATTTTCGACGGAATTCATTTTCTGTCAAAAATCTTCGACGGAATCCATTTTCCGTCGAAAAACTTCGCAAAATCAATTTCTTTTGCATTTATTTTATTCATCCGTTTTCGACGGAATTCATTTTCCGTAAAAAATCTTCACAAAATCAATTTCTTTTGCATTTATTTTATTAATCCGTTTTCGACGGAAAACATTTTTCGTCAAAAATCTTCGACGGAATCCATTTTCCGTCGAAAAACTTCGCAAAGTCAATTTCTTTTGCATTTATTTTATTCATCCGTTTTCGACGGAATTCATTTTCATTCAAAAATCTTCACAAAATCAATTTCTTTTGCATTTATTTTATTCATCCGTTTTCGTCGGAATTCATTTTCCGTCAAAAATCTTCGACCAAATCCATTTTCCATCAAAAGTCTTCTACGGAATCCATTTTCCGTCGAAAAACTTCAAAAAATCAATTTCATTTGCATTTATTTTATTATTCCGTTTTCAACGAAATTCATTTTCTGTCTAAAATCTTCGACGGAATCCATTTTCCGTCGAAAAACTTCCCAAAATCAATTTCTTTTGCATTTATTTTATTCATCAGTTTTCGACAGAATACATTTTTCGTCAAAAATCTTCGACGGAATCCATTTTCCAACGAAAAACTTCATAAAATCAATTTCTTTTGCATTTATTTTATTCATCCATTTTCGACGAAATTCTTTTTCCGTCCAAAATCTTCGACGGAATCCATTTTCCGTCGAAAAACTACACAAAATCAATTTCTTTTGCGTTTATTTTATTCATCCATTTTCGATGGAATTCATTTTCCGTCAAAAATCTTCGACGGAATCCATTTTCCGTCAAAAATCTTCTACGGAATCCATTTTCCGTCGAAAAACTTCACAAAATCAATTTCTTTTGGATTTATTTTATTCATCTGTTTTCGATGGAATTTGTTTTCCGTCGAAAAACTTCACAAAATCAATTTCTTTTGCATTAATTTAATTCATCCATTTTCGATGGAATACATTTTCCGTCAAAAATCTTCGACGGAATCCATTTTCCGTCGAAAAACTTCACAAAACCAATTTCTTTTGCATTTATTTTATTCATCCATTTTCGACGGAATCCGTTTTCAGTCGAAAATCGTCACAAAATCAATTTCATTTGCATTTATTTTATTCATCCGATTTCGACGGAATCCATTTTCCGGCAAAAATCTTCTACGGAATCCATTTTCCGTCAAAAATCTTCACAAAATAAATTTCTTTTGCATTTATTTTATTCATCCGTTTTCGACGGAATTTGTTTTCCGTCGAAAAACTTCACAAAATCAATTTCTTTTGCATTTATTTTATTCATCCGTTTTCGACGGAATACATTTTTCGTCAAAAATCTTCGACGGAATCCTTTTTTCGTCGAAAAACTTCATAAAATCAATTTCTTTTGCATTTATTTTATTCATCCATTTTCGACGGAATTCATTTTCCGTCAAAAATCTTCGACAAAATCAATTTCTTTTGAATTCATTTTCCGTCAAAAATCTTCGCCGGAATCTATTTTCCGTCGAAAAACTTCACAAAATCAATTTCTTTTGCATTTATTTTATTCATCCGTTTTTGACGGAATTCATTTTCTGTCAAAAATCTTCGACGGAATCCATTTTCCATCAAAAATCTTCTACGAAATTCATTTTCCGTCGAAAAACTTCAAAAAATCAATTTCTTTTGCATTTATTTTATTAATCCATTTTCGACGCAATTCTTTTTCCGTCGAAAAACATAACAAAATCAATTTTTTTGCATTTATTTTATTCATCCATTTTCGACGGAATACATTTTCCGTCAAAAATCTTCGACCGAATCCATTTTCCGTCGAAAAACTTCACAAAATCAATTTCTTTTGCATTTATTTTATTCATCCGTTTTCGATGGAATTCATTTTTCGTCAAAAATCTTCGACGGAATCCATTTTCCGTCAAAAATCTTCACAAAAACAATTTCTTTTCCATTTATTTTATTCATCCATTTTCGACGGAATTTGTTTTCCGTCGAAAAACTTCACAAAATCAATTTCTTTTGCATTTATTTTATTCATCCGTTTTCGACGGAATACATTTTTCGTCAAAAATGTTCGACGGAATCCATTTTTCGTCGAAAAACTTCGACGACGGAATTCATTTTCCGTTAAAAATCTTCACAAAATCAATTTCTTTTGCATTTATTTTATTAATCCGTTTTCGACGGAATACATTTTTCGTCGAAAAACTTGATAAAATCAATTTCTTTTGCATTTATTTTATTCATCCATTTTCGACGGAATACATTTTGACGGAATCATTTTGAAAAACTTCATAAAATCAATTTCTTTTGCATTTATTTTATTCATCCATTCTTGACGGAATCCGTTTTCCGTCGAAAAACTTCACAAAATCAATTTCTTTTTCATTTATTTTATTCATCCATTTTCGACGGTATTCTTTTTCCGTCCAAAATCTTCGACGGAATCCATTTTCCGTCGAAAAACTTCACAAAATCAATTTCTTTTGCATTTATGTTATTCATCCGTTTTCGACGGAATTCATTTTCCGTCAAAAATCTTCGACGGAATCCATTTTCCATCAAAAATCTTCTACGAAATCCATTTTCCGTCGAAAAACTTCAAAAAATCAATTTCTTTTGCATTTTTTTTATTCATCCGTTTTCGACGGAATTCATTTTCCGTTAAAAATCTTCAAAAAATCAATTTGTTTTACATTTATTTTATTAATCCATGTTCGACGGAATTCATTTTCCGTTGAAAAACTTCACAAAATAAATTTCTTTTGCATTAATTTAATTCATTCATTTTCGACGGAATACATTTTCCGTCAAAAATCTTCGACGGAATCCATTTTCCGTCAAATAACTTCACAAAATCAATTTCTTTTGCATTTATTTTATTCATCCATTTTCTACGGAATCCATTTTCCGTCGAAAAACTTCACAAAATCAATTTCTTTTGCATTTATTTTATTCAACCGTTTTCGACGGAATACATTTTCAGTCAAAAATATTCGACGAAATCCATTTTCCGTCGAAAAGCTTCACAAAATCAATTTCTTTTGCATTTATTTTATTCATCCATTTTCGACGGAATTCATTTTCCGTCAAAAATCTTCGACGGAATCCATTTTCCGTCGAAAAACTTCACAAAATCAATTTGTTTTGCATTTATTTTATTCATCCGTTTTCGACGAAATCCATTTTCCATCAAAAATCTTCGACGGAATCCATTTTCCGTCAAAAATCTTCTATGGAATCCATTTTCCGTCGAAAAACTTCACAAAATCAATTTCTTTTGGATTTATTTTATTCATCTGTTTTCGACGGAATTTGTTTTCCGTCGAAAAACTTCACAAAATCAATTTCTTTTGCATTAATTTAATTCATCCATTTTCGATGGAATACATTTTCCGTCAAAAATCTTCGACAGAATCCATTTTCCGTCGAAAAACTTCACAAAACCAATTTCTTTTGCATTTATTTAAATCATCCATTTTCGACGGAATCCGTTTTCAGTCGAAAATCGTCACAAAATCAATTTCTTTTGCATTTATTTTATTCATCCGTTTTCGATGGAATTCATTTTCCGTCAAAAGTCTTCGACGGAATCCATTTTCCGTCAAAAATCTTCTACGGAATCCATTTTCCGTCGAAAAACTTCACAAAATAAATTTCTTTTGCATTTATTTTATTCATCCGTTTTCGACGGAATTTGTTTTCCGTCGAAAAACTTCACAAAATCAATTTCTTTTGCATTTATTTTATTCATCCGTTTTCGACGGAATACATTTTTCGTCAAAAATCTTCGACGGAATCCTTTTTTCGTCGAAAAACTTCATAAAATCAATTTCTTTTACATTTATTTTATTCATCCATTTTCGACGGAATTCATTTTCCGTCAAAAATCTTCGACGGAATATATTTTCCGTCGAAAAACTTCACAAAATCAATTTCTTTTGCATTTATTTTATTCATCCGTTTTTGACGGAATTCATTTTCTGTCAAAAATCTTCGACGGAATCCATTTTCCATCAAAAATCTTCTACGAAATTCATTTTCCGTCGAAAAACTTCAAAAAATCAATTTCTTTTGCATTTATTTTATTAATCCGTTTTCGACGCAATTCTTTTTCCGTCGAAAAACATAACAAAATCAATTTCTTTTGCATTTATTTTATTCATCCGTTTTCGACGGAATACATTTTTCGTCAAAAATCTTCGACCGAATCCATTTTCCGTCGAAAAACTTCACAAAATCAATTTCTTTTGCATTTATTTTATTCATCCGTTTTCGATGGAATTCATTTTTCGTCAAAAATCTTCGACGGAATCCATTTTCCGTCAAAAATCTTCACAAAAACAATTTCTTTTCCATTTATTTTATTCATCCATTTTCGACGGAATTTGTTTTCCGTCGAAAAACTTCACAAAATCAATTTCTTTTGCATTTATTTTATTCATCCATTTTCGACGGAATACATTTTTCGTCAAAAATGTTCGACGGAATCCATTTTTCGTCGAAAAAATCTTCACAAAATCAATTTCTTTTACATTTATTTTATTAATCCGTTTTCGACGGAATACATTTTTCGTCGAAAAACTTGATAAAATCAATTTCTTTTGCATTTATTTTATTCATCCATTTTCGACGGAATTCATTTTCCGTCGAAAAACTTCATTTTCGACGGAATTCATTTTCCGTTAAAAATCTTCACAAAATCAATTTCTTTTACATTTATTTTATTAATCCGTTTTCGACGGAATACATTTTCGTCGAAAAACTTCATAAAATCAATTTCTTTTGCATTTATTTTATTCATCCATTTTCGACGGAATTCATTTTCCGTCAAAAATCTTCGACGGAATACATTTTGCGTCGAAAAACTTCATAAAATCAATTTCTTTTGCATTTATTTTATTCATCCATTCTTGACGGAATCCGTTTTCCGTCGAAAAACTTCACAAAATCAATTTCTTTTTCATTTATTTTATTCATCCATTTTCGACGGTATTCTTTTTCCGTCCAAAATCTTCGACGGAATCCATTTTCCGTCGAAAAACTTCACAAAATCAATTTCTTTTGCATTTATGTTATTCATCCGTTTTCGACGGAATTCATTTTCCGTCAAAAATCTTCGACGGAATCCATTTTCCATCAAAAATCTTCTACGAAATCCATTTTCCGTCGAAAAACTTCAAAAAATCAATTTCTTTTGCATTTTTTTTATTCATCCGTTTTCGACGGAATTCATTTTCCGTTAAAAATCTTCAAAAAATCAATTTGTTTTACATTTATTTTATTAATCCATGTTCGACGGAATTCATTTTCCGTTGAAAAACTTCACAAAATAAATTTCTTTTGCATTAATTTAATTCATTCATTTTCGACGGAATACATTTTCCGTCAAAAATCTTCGACGGAATCCATTTTCCGTCAAATAACTTCACAAAATCAATTTCTTTTGCATTTATTTTATTCATCCATTTTCTACGGAATCCATTTTCCGTCGAAAAACTTCACAAAATCAATTTCTTTTGCATTTATTTTATTCAACCGTTTTCGACGGAATCCATTTTCCGTCGAAAAACTTCACAAAATCAATTTCTTTTAGATTTATTTTATTCATCTGTTTTCGACGGAATTTGTTTTCCGTCGAAAAACTTCACAAAATCAATTTCTTTTGCATTAATTTAATTCATCCATTTTTATAACACCTCATATATTTAAATGTTTATTTTAATGTTATATTGTGAAAGGAAAGTTGATGGATTAGTGAAAATCCAGGTATTATGGCCAAAAGGGGCAAAAAGGGCAAAATGGTAATTTGTCAACCGTGTGTTAGGAGGCTTAAATACTGAGTTAGAGATTTCAAATGACAAAAGTAAGGTTGGAAATGGAATCAGGGCGAAAAATTGAGTAAATAGGCAAATTTGAGAAAAATCGATGAATAGTGATTTTTAAGTGTTAAAATACTGAGTTGTGAGTGTACCAATAGGTGTGAAATTTTTATCAATATTTTGGAGAAAGAAAAATATGTCATGGACTGGAAAAATATTTAGATTAAGGATTTGTGATCGGAAATTTTATCGGAGTTAAAGTTAGATCGCGTGTGGGACCCGTGTGACCGAAGTCACTTGGCCCCACCTCCTTTTCTTTCCTTCTTTCTCTCTTTTCCTCACCATCCCTCGCGCACACACAGTAAGAAAGAGGCCAAAGTCACCATTTTCACCATTTCTCCATTTTCTTCCCATTTCTTCGTTTCTCCACCGAATCGCTTGATTTTGGTGTTGAAATCTATCGTAAACAACCTTCCAAAGCCATTGGTAGCATCTAGAAGCCTTGAATCCATCTCTTTGGCCGCGTTTTGAGCAAGAACAGATCCGACCCATTGGAGATTTTTGAGATTTCTTGGAGTTTTGAGCTTCAAATGGTTTAGTGAAGCCTTGGTGGTGATCATACTACCCATTGTAAGTATATTTGTGGTCTTTTGATAGTTGATTTCTTAGATCTAGGAATATGTGTTCAAAGCTTTGATTTTAGATGTGTGATGATAGAGAGCCCAAATGGAAAAATGCTATTAGATGAAAAGGCCTTAGAATCATGTTTGTAAGCTAGAAATGCTATGTTAAATTTTGGTGAAAAATCTAGGTTTTTAACTTAGAGAATTTTGAGGAATTTTGATGAAAAATGAGTTTTTGTGTAATTGGGATTTGATGATTGTTGTAGGGTGCCTCACACGGTTGGAATTGTGGAAAGTTGATTGGAGCATACGTTTGGAACGGTATTGCTAAGGGTTAAGGTAAACTCTTGGAACTTGGGTTTAATCCCTAGTGAGCTCCACCACACCTAGAGGAAGGTTGTGGTTGGATTATGTAGTGATGACATGATGTGTTTGTGTGCTTGTATGCATATCGCTTGTATTGTGTGAAATTGTGTGGTCACTGATCAGTTGACAAGTGGAGTTTGGTCATCCGCTGGATTCATCCTTGTGAGAATGCCAGTCGGGTATTGCCGTGGAGTCGACTCTGGGAGCGGCGCCAGGATGGTCCAAACGTGGGACGTCCGCCGGATAGGGCTCATGAGGAGTTCCGGTTGGGTATTGCCATGGAGTCTTCTCAACCATGGGAGAGGCGCCAGGACTGTCTCGGGAGTTATATGATGGAGTCCTTGAACAAAAATCCATGAGTGGATGTTCTTGGGTGTCTCCAGGTGGATGGTGATATTGTTTTACTTGCATGCCATATTATGTCATTTTGATACATTTTAGTGAGCCATGGAGTGGAGAGAGCCTCTAGCTCCATTGGTTTACTGAGATATATCCGTATATCTCACCCCGTGTTTGGGGGACCACATTTCAGGTCACTATGAGCCGGGAGGAGCTTCGGGCAAGAAGCCCGTATAGTGGACGTTGGGTTGACATGCGGTGCATTTGGATTGCATGGCTTTTTGGAGGAGTTTATGGAGTGCATATAGCATACCATTAGTATTTTGAGACTTAGGTCATGAACATATTGCATGATGTCATTTTCCATGCTTTTGTTAGTGTTCATGGTCATATGCTAAGTCTTGCTTATATGTTATTATTCATGGCTTGGATAACTGTATATTTTGAGTGAGCATGGGACTTGTCCATTGCCACATTCATAGCCTTGAAGTCTTGATGTATAATGTTGTAAAAATGGTCCATATTTGCATGTAAATGGCCATTATTTTGAGGATGATGTAAATGATGTTAAACTTAAGGAAAATGCATGATGGAAGGGCCTAGAGCCTACATTAGGACATGATTATGTGTTATGTGGAGTACCAAGGGGTTAGGAATGGATTACACACCCTTTTTGGGGCTCAAAACAGCTGTAATCTGTCATTTTGCTGCATAGTAATCGATTACCCAAGCATGGTAATCGATTACCATGCAACAGGGGACGAAAAATTAGCTACTGTCTGCACTGGTAATCGATTACTGGCCTTTGGTAATCGATTACCATGTGAGGTAATCGATTGCCAAGAGCTGGTAATCGATTACCAGAACAGAGGAATTGGAAAATTGGCTACTGCCTCATTTTTGACAGGTGGTAATCGATTACCACCCACTGGTAATCGATTACCACAGTGTAATTTTCGAAAATTCAGTTTTTCTAGACTAAAAGAAAGGGGTATAACTTGATGGGTAGAACTCCAAATGATACGTGGTTTGAAACCACGCGTAGACAACGTAAAGGACTACAACTTGGTAAAAGATGAGAGTAAGATGGTGAGTTTAAATGAAATGAATAAAAAGAATGATTTATGATGTTAGAAAGTGTATGATTCCGCAAATGGCATTTACAATTATAGTGTGGTTTTAATTGATTACGGAAAATGTATTTATGAAAAAGAAAAGGAATATGTTAAAAGAAAAATTTGCCCGTAATTTAATTAATCTAATCACTGTGATTGTAACTGCGCTTAATATCATAATCAATGTTAACAATACCGGTGTACAACGGGCTGTTACAATTTTCGATGGAATACATTTTCCGTCAAAAATCTTCGACTGAATCCATTTTCCGTCGAAAAACTTCACAAAACCAATTTCTTTTGCATTTATTTTATTCATCCATTTTCGACGGAATCCGTTTTCAGTCGAAAATCGTCACAAAATCAATTTCTTTTGCATTTATTTTATTCATCCGTTTTCAATGGAATTCATTTTTCGTCAAAAGTCTTCGACGGGATCCATTTTCCGTCAAAAATCTTCTACGGAATCCATTTTCCGTCGAAAAACTTCACAAAATAAATTTCTTTTGCATTTATTTTATTCATCCGATTTCGACGGAATTTGTTTTCCGTCGAAAAACTTCACAAAATCAATTTCTTTTGCATTTATTTTATTCATCCGTTTTCGACGGAATACATTTTGCGTCAAAAATCTTCGATGGCTTGCGAATTGTTTGATCTTTATCCTTGGATGAGACTAAGGTAAGTATTTAAATTAAAATCATAGGAGGGTGCATATGTAGGCATGTGAAACTTTTATTAAAATCATATGAGTAATTTGAATGTGTGTATAAGGCTTTGGTGTTTATTGGACTTGGGAAGTGGGCTAGTGATTGGATTAGTCACCCTTTAGGCTTTCTTTGTTGGACTTTTCCTTGTGGTGGCCGATGGCCCAAGGGGTCTTTGGGTCAAGCTAAATCAGCCCAAAGTTAAATCCACACATACCTCCCTTAAAGCCTTGTCCTACAAGGTTGTTTGTGTACCAAGGAACTTTCACATGGCAAGAGTAATCTTTTTCCCACTCATTTATGCGCATAAGAGGAAGATAAGACTTAGGAAAATCCTCCAACTTTCCCCATGCATGACCGCCAACTCACTACCTTGCATGTGCACCATTTGACTTCAACTTCATTGCATGGAAGACACATGTACTCATTAGCATTATTTTGGGCTGCATCCTTCCTCATTTAGGCGCACATGAAGAGGACTTAAATCAGATTTCCTTATGACACAAATCTGTCTTGCTTGTTGACTTGGAGAACCACCTTACACCTTCCATCATGAGCCTAAAATGTGCAGATTTCTGCATGCTTTTGCAGCCCATCATGAACCAAATCTGTCCCTTGCCTCCACATGCAACAAAAGAAGGATTTTGGGCAGATTGCATGTGCTTTGAGTGGAGGAGAAATCTGCCAACTCCTTCCACTCCACCTTGTGCGCATGGCTTAGTTGCTTGTGCTAAAAATTCTGACTTAGTTAGCACATTATTCAGATCTGAACCCCTCCCTTTCACCTCCTTGCATGTGCCTAGAGTGTGCAAGAAGCAAAGCCCCTTGCTTGTTTTGACCAAGTGTGCAGTCCCACTCCTACAAGAAACCAAGATTTTCATGATGCCTCATCATTCCAACCTCTCCTCACTTTCCCTTTAAGATATGCGCACAAGAGAGGGCTGTCCCCATTTACAAGTGCAGCCAACTTCTTCCCCTCTTCCTCACTTCTCTAACCGTGTAGTATAGGAGCTTTAGGAGAAAGAAGACTTTGCTAATTCACCTTCCCTCACACTCTCAAAACCGTGGCCCATACATCAAGAGTGGTGCAACCTTTCTTCTCTTTTCCCTCACTGTTCAGCTTTGTTCCTCACACTTGGAAGCTGTCCAAGTTGTTCTCCTCACCATTGTGTGCGCATAGATCATCTCCTTGGAAGGGTGAACTTGTTGGGTAGTAAAGCTAGAAGGTGTGGTGTGTGATCTTTGACCAAGAAGTGTGTGCTTCAAGAGGTAAGCCTAGAACTTAGACTCTTTCATTGTGTGTAATCATGTGTGTGCTTGAATGTCTCCTTGATTCTGTCTTGCATTGGATTCTTGATTGAGCATGGTGGAAGTATAAGGATGGAGCTATTTCATGATGATTTGTATGCATAAGTTATGGAATGAAAGTCTCATGGTTATGCTTAAGTTAATGCCACTGTTTTTGTATGAATATGCCACTGTTTAGTACATAATGTGCCACTGTTTCTGCACACAATGCTCACTGTTTTAGTGCCTCACATGCCACTGTTTTTGCACAAAAATGCTCACTGTTTAGTACATAATGTGCCACTGTTTCTGCACAAAAATGCTCACTGTTTTAGTACATAATGTGCCACTGTTTCTGCACAAAAATGCTCACTGTATTAGTACTTAATGTGCCACTGTTTCTGCATAAAATGACCTCCATATTGATGTTCAAACACCACTCTTTATGCCACTGTATTGGTGTTCAAATACTCCTAATTATGCCACTGTTTTGATGTTGAAAAATCACTATTTATGCCACTGTTTTAATGCTCAAAAATCACTATTTATGCCACTGTTTTAATGTTCAAAAATCACTACTAATGCCACTGTTTTGATGTGCAAATATCACCACTAATGTCATTGTTTTAATGTTCAAATGCTACCATTCATGCCACTGTTTTGATGTGCAAATACCACTACTTATGTCACTGTTTTGAGGTTCAAATGCCCCTGTTTATGCCACTGTTTTAACGTTCAAATGCCACTGTTTCTGCCACTGTTTGATGCCACTGTTTCTGCCACTGTTTGATGTCCAAAGTGCCACTGTTTCTGTTGAAAATGGTCACTGTTTCTGCTGTAAGGTGCCACTGTTTTCCTGCTGTAAAACGTCACTGTTCTGCCCACTGTTTTTAAGGAAAATATCACTGTTTTCTGCTCACTGTTTTAAAGAACAACTCACTGTTTTCTGCTCACTGTTTTAAGAACAAACGTCACTGTTTTCTGCTGTAAAAACACTGCTGTATGCTCACTGTTTTTTGCTGTAAAACGCTGCTGTATGCTCACTGTTTCCACTGTAAAACGCTGCTGTATGCTCACTGTTTCTGCTGTAAATCGCCGCTGTAAATGATTGGTTGTAATTGATTTAGGTGCGCTTAAGAAGTGAGATACTTCGCTGCTGTTTGGTATTGTTTAAGGCACACAAGGTAAGTGTCAGGCGATATTACCTAATGTGACTATTGACTACTGGTATAAAGTTGTGACATGATGCTCCATACTCCGTAAAAGTAATATGTTCCTTATTATGAAAGAAAACTGCCAAAAATGTGCCGTGATGGCTATGGAAATGTGCCGTGATGGCTATATGATTATGAGGTAAAGATGTTATGTGGCAGCATAACGTATATGACAAGTATATGTGCCGTGATGGCTATATGAAAAGTATATAAGCATGCACCTTACATCATACCGCATTTTTGTACGTTTTGGTGTGTGAAAGCATAGCATGGCATGCATGTACCAAGATCATATAGGCCTTGTTTTTAGAATAGTTATGTACAGGACCATGTGTTTGAGCAAGCATCATATAGGCATCCCTAAGGTACCAGGGTATGGGACACTTGGCATCAGTCCGCATAGGCCCACAGTTGGAATCCACAGGGAGCTCAGGTGCCAGGTATATTGATTCCACTGTGAAGTGCGCGCACGACGGTGTTAAAAGCGCAAAGGAAAGGCGTTATATACGCAATATATATGAATATGATGAAAAGGAAAGGCGTTATACACGCAATATATATGAATATGATGAAAAGGAAAAAGGAAAAGGAACAAGGATATGTTGAAGTGACTGTTTATGATTTTGTGCCTAGTTAATACTGTTATATTATTGGTTTTGTTGCCACACTACTGGGAGTATTCTCACCCCTTCGGGGCTGCTATTTTCCTAAATGGCAGGAGGACGTAAAAGCATTTGAAGAGGTGATGTTTGCTGTTGCTTGCTGATGAATGGACTTGTACTGTTGCTGTTTGATTGATTGGATGACTGTAATGATTAATATTTTGGTACTCTTGGATGACTGTAGACTTTATCATCTCTATTTTACCTTGAACTTTTATGAACAGCGGCTGTCTTGGAAAACGTTTGTGAAAAGAATTTTTGAAAGACTTAAGTGCTGAAATTTTTACAGAGCACCTTACGGGTGGTGATTTTATGAGCAAACGAGCTCCGATTTACTATTATTTTATATGCACGCGAAGCCCCCAACGTGCTCTTTCTAAATCTCTTGAAATATTTTTTATCGTCCAAACAGAAGTGATAAGGATTTTTGAAACGTCTTACGGATTTGTACTTAGAATAAGGATCTCTGTTAGCTTATGTGACGTTAAAGACTCTAATTCCGCTTAGCAAACGACTCTCTTGGATGCATACAAGGGAGGGCGTTACACTAATTGGTATCAGAGCAGTTTGATCCATGGATTTGCTTGTGATTGCTTGAATTGATTGTTGATTGTGTTTATCTGCTGATTGACTGTCTAAATGTGCTATAGTTTAATTGTTTAAGTATATATTAACTAGGGTAGTTAGATTGTTAAGACCGTTCTGTGATAAGACACGGATGCATAGTTAACTTGTCCGAATTGAACGCGAGTACCTACTTGGGACTGCTGCCATAAATAACTTGTGGTGAGCCTGATCAACTCATTTCATGATATTGTGAGTGCAGAATCATGGCAGGTGGTCGCGGTTCAACTCGGGGAAGGTTTGGCGATGCGGAAGAAGATCTTATCACTACCATTGGGGGACTGGCAACATTCATTCAGAATATGAGCCAAGAATGGCGCGACCATAGGCAACAGAATCAGAACCAACCCCCACTGCATGACAATGCAGAAGAAATTGCCCGTCGGAGGTTGAAAGACTTCCGCAACTTCCAACCACCTACCTTTGAGGGTGAAGACAACCCTGAGGCTGCAGCAAAGTGGTTGCAGATGATCGAACATATTTTCGAACGCATGGCATGCCCGGAAGCGCAGAAGACCGATTACGCATCGTACCAGCTGATGGGAGAAGCTTTAACATGGTGGACTGGTGCGAGGGCTCTGCTGAGAGCTCAAGACGTCGAACTAACATGGGCCGTGTTCAGACAAGTATTTTTGGATAAGTATTTTCCTAAAGCAATGAGAAGAATGAAGCACACTGAACTGCTGTCACTTAGGCAGGATAACATGACGGTTAATGAGTACATCGTAAAATTTGGGCAACTGATCGAGTACGCCAACTTTGACCGGAACATTTATGATGAGGAATGGCAGGTGGAGAAGTTCGAAAGCGGATTACATCCGGAAATCCGTAAGCTCATATTGACAACGACTAATCGTACACTCCCGGAGCTCATCAATCAGAGTCGTCAGGCCGAAGGAATCATCAACGAGGCCAAGAATTTGAACAAGCAACCAACCCAATTCCCCGGAGGAAACAGAGCAGGCAGGTTCTTCAGGACGACACCTGGTAGGGGTCGAGGCAGAGGTCCGCAGTTGCAGGCGCGGCCTGGAAATTTTAAGAGAAGCAATACTATTGGTCAATCGTCAACTGGACGGCAGGGTGCCACTGTTTGTGCTACATGTGGTAAGACCCACTTTGGAGTTTGTCGCAAGAGCAACAATGCATGTTTCAGATGTGGCCAGCAAGGACATTTTGCTTACGAATGCCCCCGGAACGCTAATCCACAGCCTACGCAAGCACGGGTGTTCACTCTGGATGCGAAAGAGGGTAATTTTCAACCTTTCTCTCTCATTTCTTTATTGCAAGTTAGAAAAGAGCTCTGCAAGGGAGCAGCAGGGTATCTTTTGTCGATCGAGGCTGAGACCTCGGTTGACAGTCAAATCCAGAATGTACCTGTAGTTAGAGAATTCGAGGAAGTATTCCCGGATGAAATACCTCGATTGCCTCCTCATAGGGAAATAGAATTTTCTATCGAACTTGTTCCTGGAGTTGGACCAATCTCCATTGCTCCGTATCGCATGGCGCCTTTGGAACTTCGCGAGTTGAAGAAGCAGATAGAAGAACTGTTGGCAAAGGAATTCATCAGACCGAGTGCCTCTCCATGGGGTGCCCCAGCCATCTTGATTAAGAAGAAGGATGGTAGTCTACGTCTGTGTGTAGATTACCGGCAGCTGAACAAAGTTACGGTGAAGAATAAGTATCCGTTACCGAGAATCGACGATTTGATGGACCAGCTGAGAGGAGCCAGAGTCTTTTCCAAGATAGATTTACGATCGGGATACCATCAGATCCGGGTCAAACCGGAGGATATTCCGAAAACCGCTTTTAGGACTCGTTATGGGCACTGCGAATATCAGGTGATCCCATTCGGACTTACAAATGCTCCAGCGGTATTCATGGACTACATGAACCGCATCTTCCGCCCCTTTCTTGATCAGTTTGTTATTGTGTTTATCGACGATATTCTGATTTACTCTACTAATGAAGAGCTGCAGGCGGAACATTTACGGATTGTCTTGCAAATCTTGAAAGAGAAGCAGTTGTACGCGAAGTGGTCGAAGTGCGAGTTTTGGCTTAAAGAGGTCCAGTTTCTGGGCCATGTCATTTCATCAGAAGGTATCGCGGTGGACCCCAACAAAGTTGAAGCTGTCATGAGTTGGGAACGACCCAAGACTGTCACTGAAGTAAGAAGTTTCTTAGGTCTTGCTGGATATTACCGAAGGTTTATTCAGAATTTCTCTCAGATAGTGCAACCTCTTACCCGTCTCACTCGGAAGGATAAGCCTTTTGAGTGGACCGAAGCTTGTGAAGAATGTTTCATGGAACTGAAGAGCAGGTTAACGAGTGCTCCCGTACTCACGATTCCGGATCCTACCCGAAAGTTCGAAGTATACTGCGATGCGTCGCTGAAAGGACTTGGATGCGTGTTGATGCAGGATCGCATGGCGGTAGCTTATGCGTCTCGACAACTTAAGCCTCACGAAGAAAATTATCCTACGCACGATTTGGAGTTAGCAGCTATAATGTTCGCACTTAAAATCTGGAGGCACCACTTGTATGGTTCGCAGTTTGACGTGTTCAGCGATCATAAGAGTTTGAAGTATTTGTTCGACCAGAAGGAGCTGAATATGCGGCAACGACGGTGGATGGAATTTCTGAAGGACTATGAGTTTGAACTTAAATACCACCCAGGAAAGGCAAACGTGGTAGCTGACGCCCTGAGTAGGAAGACACTGCACACTGCAACTCTGATGATGGAAGAACTGAAATTGTTTGAGGACTTTCGAGATTTGAATTTATCTGTAGACGAGAGAGGGCATAGCATAAGATTGGGAAATATAAAGGTGGAGAATGAATTGATCAGTAGAATTAAAGAAGGCTCAGAGAGATGAAGAGTTAGTCCGCGAATTGGTTGGCAACCAAGATGTTGTAAAGGACGAGAATGATATCTGGAGATTTCAAGGTCGGTTAGTTGTGCCGAATGAAGAGTTGAAGCAAGAAGTTTTGCAGGAGGCTCATAAGGGTAAGTATGCAGTTCATCCTGGATCCACGAAGATGTACCATGATTTGAAGACCTCATTTTGGTGGCCGGGTATGAAGCGTGATATTGCTGAGTATGTATCTCGATGCTTAACTTGTCAAAAGGTGAAGTACGAACATCAGAAACCTTCGGGACTTCTTCAACCTTTGGAGATTCCCGAATGGAAGTGGGACAGTATTGCGATGGATTTTGTAGTTGGATTTCCTCGGACGCGAGAAGGATATGATGCTATCTGGGTGATTGTTGATCGTTTAACGAAGTCAGCTCATTTCTTGCGTGTTAGAACCACATACAATACAGAGAGACTTGCCAGAATTTACATGCAGGAGATTGTGAAGCTGCACGGAGTTCCTACGAGTATTGTCAGTGATCGTGATCCCAAGTTTACATCTAAGTTCTGGGAATCTTTTCAAAGAGCATTAGGGACCCACTTGAGATTGAGTACTGCTTACCACCCGCAGACCGATGGACAGACAGAACGCACCATTCAAGCTCTAGAGGACATGTTGCGAGCATGCGTTTTGGAGTTAGGAGGCAGCTGGGATAATTATCTTTCTTTGATTGAATTTGCTTACAACAACAGTTACCACTCCAGTATTCAGATGGCACCGTACGAAGCTTTGTATGGGAGAAAATGCAGATCCCCTTTATGCTGGACTGAAGTGGGTGAGCGAAGTATGTTAGGACCTGACTTAATTCAAGAAACATCCGAACAAGTAAAGAAGATTCGGGAAAATATGCAGAGGGCTCAGGCCAGACAGAAGAGTTATTACGACAAGCGTCATAAGCCCCTATTTTTCGAAGTCGGAGACCATGTATTCTTGAGAATCACACCTACATCGGGACTCGGAAGGAGAATGGGAGTTAAGAAGTTAAGTCCATGGTACTTAGGACCATATCTGATTATGGACCGGATTGGAGAGTCTGCATATCGGTTGGCTTTACCACCTAATCTGTCAGGAATTCACAATGTATTTCATGTGTCGCAGCTACGGAGGTATCTCTCTGATCCATCTCACGTGTTACAGCCAGAAGAAGTGGAATTAAAGGAAAATCTGACGTATCAAGTGCAACCGTTCCAAATCCTTGAAAGATCCGTCAAGCGACTCCGTTCCAAAGAGATTCCTTTGGTGAAAGTATTATGGAACAACAGGTCGGCAGCTGAAGCCACTTGGGAGCGCGAGGACGACATTCAGAAACGTTATCCAGAACTGTTTAGCTCTTAAGTAAGTTTATTTTGCGGACAAAATTCCTATTTGGTGGGGAGAGTGTAACATCCCACATAATTAGTAAAATACATAAGTGTTATAATGAGATAGATGCATGTGTATGTTTGATGGCTTGCGAATTGTTTGATCTTTATCCTTGGATGAGACTAAGGTAAGTATTTAAATTAAAATCATAGGAGGGTGCATATGTAGGCATGTGAAACTTTTATTAAAATCATATGAGTAATTTGAATGTGTGTATAAGGCTTTGGTGTTTATTGGACTTGGGAAGTGGGCTAGTGATTGGATTAGTCACCCTTTAGGCTTTCTTTGTTGGACTTTTCCTTGTGGTGGCCGATGGCCCAAGGGGTCTTTGGGTCAAGCTAAATCAGCCCAAAGTTAAATCCACACATACCTCCCTTAAAGCCTTGTCCTACAAGGTTGTTTATGTACCAAGGAACTTTCACATGGCAAGAGTAATCTTTTTCCCACTCATTTATGCGCATAAGAGGAAGATAAGACTTAGGAAAATCCTCCAACTTTCCCCATGCATGACCGCCAACTCACTACCTTGCATGTGCACCATTTGACTTCAACTTCATTGCATGGAAGACACATGTACTCATTAGCATTATTTTGGGCTGCATCCTTCCTCATTTAGGCGCACATGAAGAGGACTTAAATCAGATTTCCTTATGACACAAATTTGTCTTGCTTGTTGACTTGGAGAACCACCTTACACCTTCCATCATGAGCCTGAAATGTGCAGATTTCTGCATGCTTTTGCAGCCCATCATGAACCAAATCTGTCCCTTGCCTCCACATGCAACAAAAGAAGGATTTTGGGCAGATTGCATGTGCTTTGAGTGGAGGAGAAATCTACCAACTCCTTCCACTCCACCTTGTGCGCATGGCTTAGTTGCTTGTGCTAAAAATTCTGACTTAGTTAGCACATTATTCAGATCTGAACCCCTCCCTTTCACCTCCTTGCATGTGCCTAGAGTGTGCAAGAAGCAAAGCCCCTTGCTTGTTTTGACCAAGTGTGCAGTCCCACTCCTACAAGAAACCAAGATTTTCATGATGCCTCATCATTCCAACCTCTCCTCACTTTCCCTTTAAGATATGCGCACAAGAGAGGGCTGTCCCCATTTACAAGTGCAGCCAACTTCTTCCCCTCTTCCTCACTTCTCTAACCGTGTAGTATAGGAGCTTTAGGAGAAAGAAGACTTTGCTAATTCACCTTCCCTCACACTCTCAAAACCGTGGCCCATACATCAAGAGTGGTGCAACCTTTCTTCTCTTTTCCCTCACTGTTCAGCTTTGTTCCTCACACTTGGAAGCTGTCCAAGTTGTTCTCCTCACCATTGTGTGCGCATAGATCATCTCCTTGGAAGGGTGAACTTGTTGGGTAGTAAAGCTAGAAGGTGTGGTGTGTGATCTTTGACCAAGAAGTGTGTGCTTCAAGAGGTAAGCCTAGAACTTAGACTCTTTCATTGTGTGTAATCATGTGTGTGCTTGAATGTCTCCTTGATTCTGTCTTGCATTGGATTCTTGATTGAGCATGGTGAAAGTATAAGGATGGAGCTATTTCATGATGATTTGTATGCATAAGTTATGGAATGAAAGTCTCATGGTTATGCTTAAGTTAATGCCACTGTTTTTGTATGAATATGCCACTGTTTAGTACATAATGTGCCACTGTTTCTGCACACAATGCTCACTGTTTTAGTGCCTCACATGCCACTGTTTTTGCACAAAAATGCTCACTGTTTAGTACATAATGTGCCACTGTTTCTGCACAAAAATGCTCACTGTTTTAGTACATAATGTGCCACTGTTTCTGCACAAAAATGCTCACTGTATTAGTACTTAATGTGCCACTGTTTCTGCATAAAATGACCTCCATATTGATGTTCAAACACCACTCTTTATGCCACTGTATTGGTGTTCAAATACTCCTAATTATGCCACTGTTTTGATGTTTAAAAATCACTATTTATGCCACTATTTTAATGCTCAAAAATCACTATTTATGCCACTGTTTTAATGTTCAAAAATCACTACTAATGCCACTGTTTTGATGTGAAAATATCACCACTAATGTCACTGTTTTAATGTTCAAATGCTACCATTCATGCCACTGTTTTGATGTGCAAATACCACTACTTATGTCACTGTTTTGAGGTTCAAATGCCCCTGTTTATGCCACTGTTTTAACGTTCAAATGCCACTGTTTCTGCCACTGTTTGATGCCACTGTTTCTGCCACTGTTTGATGTCCAAAGTGCCACTGTTTCTGTTGAAAATGGTCACTGTTTCTGCTGTAAGGTGCCACTGTTTTCCTGCTGTAAAACGTCACTGTTCTGCCCACTGTTTTTAAGGAAAATATCACTGTTTTCTGCTCACTGTTTTAAAGAACAACTCACTGTTTTCTGCTCACTGTTTTAAGAACAAACGTCACTGTTTTCTGCTGTAAAAACACTGCTGTATGCTCACTATTTTCTGCTATAAAACGCTGCTGTATGCTCACTGTTTCCACTGTAAAACGCTGCTGTATGCTCACTGTTTCTGCTGTAAATTGCCGCTGTAAATGATTGGTTGTAATTGATTTAGGTGCGCTTAAGAAGTGAGATACTTCGCTGCTGTTTGGTATTGTTTAAGGCACACAAGGTAAGTGTCAGGCGATATTACCTAATGTGACTATTGACTACTGGTATAAAGTTGTGACATGATGCTCCATACTCCGTAAAAGTAATATGTTCCTTATTATGAAAGAAAACTGCCAAAAATGTGCCGTGATGGCTATGGAAATGTGCCGTGATGGCTATATGATTATGAGGTAAAGATGTTATGTGGCAGCATAACGTATATGACAAGTATATGTGCCGTGATGGCTATATGAAAAGTATATAAGCATGCACCTTACATCATACCGCATTTTTGTACGTTTTGGTGTGTGAAAGCATAGCATGGCATGCATGTACCAAGATCATATAGGCCTTCTTTTTAGAATAGTTATGTACAGGACCATGTGTTTGAGCAAGCATCATATAGGCATCCCTAAGGTACCAGGGTATGGGACACTTGGCATCAGTCCGCATAGGCCCACAGTTGGAATCCACAGGGAGCTCAGGTGCCAGGTATATTGATTCCACTGTGAAGTGCGCGCACGACGGTGCTAAAAGCGCAAAGGAAAGGCGTTATATACGCAATATATATGAATATGATGAAAAGGAAAGGCGTTATACACGCAATATATATGAATATGATGAAAAGGAAAAAGGAAAAGGAACAAGGATATGTTGAAGTGACTGTTTATGATTTTGTGCCTAGTTAATACTGTTATATTATTGGTTTTGTTGCCACACTACTGGGAGTATTCTCACCCCTTCGGGGCTGCTATTTTCCTAAGTGGCAGGAGGACGTAAAAGCATTTGAAGAGGTGATGTTTGCTGTTGCTTGCTGATGAATGGACTTGTACTGTTGCTGTTTGATTGATTGGATGACTGTAATGATTAATATTTTGGTACTCTTGGATGACTGTAGACTTTATCATCTCTATTTTACCTTGAACTTTTATGAACAGCGGCTGTCTTGGAAAACGTTTGTGAAAAGAATTTTTGAAAGACTTAAGTGCTGAAATTTTTACAGAGCACCTTACGGGTGGTGATTTTATGAGCAAACGAGCTCCGATTCACTATTATTTTATATGCACGCGAAGCCCCCAACGTGCTCTTTCTAAATCACTTGAAATATTTTTTTATCGTCCAAACAGAAGTGATAAGGATTTTTGAAACGTCTTACGGATTTGTACTTAGAATAAGGATCTCTGTTAGCTTATGTGACGTTAAAGACTCTAATTCCGCTTAGCAAACGACTCTCTTGGATGCATACAAGGGAGGGCGTTACATTTTCCGTCGAAAAACTTCACAAAATCAATTTCTTTTGCATTTATTTTATTCATCCGTTTTTGACGGAATCCATTTTCCATCAAAAATCTTCTACGAAATTCATTTTCCGTCGAAAAACTTCAAAAAATCAATTTCTTTTGCATTTATTTTATTAATCCGTTTTCGACGCAATTCTTTTTCCGTCGAAAAACATAACAAAATCAATTTCTTTTGCATTTATTTTATTCATCCATTTTCGACGGAATACATTTTCCGTCAAAAATCTTCGACCGAATCCATTTTCCGTCGAAAAACTTCACAAAATCAATTTCTTTTGCATTTATTTTATTCATCCGTTTTCGATGGAATTCATTTTTCGTCAAAAATCTTCGACGGAATCCATTTTCCGTCAAAAATCTTCACAAACACAATTTCTTTTCCATTTATTTTATTCATCCATTTTTGACGGAATTTGTTTTCCGTCGAAAAACTTCACAAAATCAATTTCTTTTGCATTTATTTTATTCATCCGTTTTCGACGGAATACATTTTTCGTCAAAAATGTTCGACGGAATCCATTTTTCGTCGAAAAACTTCATTTTCGACGGAATTCATTTTCCGTTAAAAATCTTCACAAAATCAATTTCTTTTACATTTATTTTATTAATCCGTTTTCGACGGAATACATTATTCGTCGAAAAACTTGATAAAATCAATTTCTTTTGCTTTTATTTTATTCATCCATTTTCGACGGTATTCTTTTTCCGTCTAAAATCTTCGACGGAATCCATTTTCCGTCGAAAAACTTCACAAAATCAATTTCTTTTGCATTTATGTTATTCATCCGTTTTCGACGGAATTCATTTTCCGTCAAAAATCTTCGACGGAATCCATTTTCCATCAAAAATCTTCTACGAAATCCATTTTCCGTCGAAAAACTTCAAAAAATCAATTTCTTTTGCATTTTTTTTATTCATTTGTTTTCGACGGAATTCATTTTCCGTTAAAAATCTTCAAAAAATCAATTTGTTTTACATTTATTTTATTAATCCATGTTCGACGGAATTCATTTTCCGTTGAAAAACTTCACAAAATAAATTTATTTTGCATTAATTTAATTCATTCATTTTCGACGGAATACATTTTCCGTCCAAAATCTTCGACGGAATCCATTTTCTGTCAAATAACTTCACAAAATCAATTTCTTTTGCATTTATTTTATTCATCCATTTTCTACGGAATCCATTTTCCGTCGAAAAACTTGACAAAATCAATTTCTTTTGCATTTATTTTATTCAACCGTTTTCGACGGAATACATTTTCAGTCAAAAATCTTCGACGAAATCCATTTAGCGTCGAAAAACTCACAAAATCAATTTTCTTTGCATTTATTTTATTAATCCGTTTTCGACGAAATCCTTTTTCCGTCGAAAAATTTCACAAAATCAATTTCTTTTGCATTTATTTTAGTCATCCGTTTTCGACGGAATACATTTTTCGTCAAAAGTCTTCGACAGAATCCATTTTTCGACGAAAAACTTCATCAAATCAATTTCTATTGCATTTATTTTATTCATCCATTTTCGACGGAATTCATTTTCTGTCAAAAATCTTCGACGGAATCCATTTTCCGTCGAAAAACTTCGCAAAATCAATTTCTTTTGCATTTATTTTATTCATCCGTTTTCGACGGAATTCATTTTCCGTAAAAAATCTTCACAAAATCAATTTCTTTTGCATTTATTTTATTAATCCGTTTTCGACGGAAAACATTTTTCGTCAAAAATCTTCGACGGAATCCATTTTCCGTCGAAAAACTTCGCAAAATCAATTTCTTTTGCATTTATTTTATTCATCCGTTTTCGACGGAATTCATTTTCATTCAAAAATCTTCACAAAATCAATTTCTTTTGCATTTATTTTATTCATCCGTTTTCGTCGGAATTCATTTTCCGTCAAAAATCTTCGACCAAATCCATTTTCCATCAAAAGTCTTCTAAGGAATCCATTTTCCGTCGAAAAACTTCAAAAAATCAATTTCATTTGCATTTATTTTATTATTCCGTTTTCAACGAAATTCTTTTTCTGTCGAAAAACTTCACAAAATCAATTTCTTTTGCATTTATTTTATTTATCCATTTTCGACGGAATTCATTTTCCGTCTAAAATCTTCCACGGAATCCATTTTCCGTCGAAAAACTTCACAAAATCAATTTCTTTTGCATTTTTTTTTATTCAACCGTTTTCGGTGAAATTCATTTTCCGTCAAAAATCTTCGACGGAATCCATTTTCCGTCGAAAAACTTCCCAAAATCAATTTCTTTTGCATTTATTTTATTCATCAGTTTTCGACGGAATACATTTTTCGTCAAAAATCTTCGACGGAATCCATTTTCCAACGAAAAACTTCATAAAATCAATTTCTTTTGCATTTATTTTATTCATCCATTTTCGACGAAATTCTTTTTCCGTCCAAAATCTTCGACGGAATCCATTTTCCGTCGAAAAACTACACAAAATCGATTTCTTTTGCATTTATTTTATTCATCCGTTTTCGATGGAATTCATTTTCTGTCAAAAATCTTTGACGGAATCCATTTTCCATCAAAAATCTTCTACGGAATCCATTTTCCGTTGAAAAACTTCAAAAAATCAATTTCTTTTGCATTTTTTTATTCATCTGTTTTCGACGGAATTTGTTTTCCGTCGAAAAACTTCACAAAATCAATTTCTTTTGAATTAATTTAATTCATCCATTTTCGATGGAATACATTTTCCGTCAAAAATCTTCGACGGAATCCATTTTCCGTCGAAAAACTTCACAAAACCAATTTCTTTTGCATTTATTTTATTCATCCATTTTCGACGGAATCCGTTTTCAGTCGAAAATCGTCACAAAATCAATTTCATTTGCATTTATTTTATTCATCCGTTTTCGATGGAATTCATTTTCCGTCAAAAGTCTTCGGCGGAATCCATTTTCCGTCAAAAATCTTCTACGGAATCCATTTTCCGTCAAAAATCTTCACAAAATAAATTTCTTTTGCATTTATTTTATTCATCCGTTTTCGACGGAATTTGTTTTCCGTCGAAAAACTTCACAAAATCAATTTCTTTTCCATTTATTTTATTCATCCGTTTTCGATGGAATTCATTTTCCGTCAAAAATCTTCGACGGAATCCTTTTTTCGTCGAAAAACTTCATAAAATCAATTTCTTTTGCATTTATTTTATTCATCCATGTTCGACGGAATTCATTTTCCGTCAAAAATCTTCGACGGAATTCATTTTCCGTCAAAAATCTTCGCCGGAATCTATTTTCCGTCGAAAAACTTCACAAAATCAATTTCTTTTGCATTTATTTTATTCATCCGTTTTTGACGGAATTCATTTTCTGTCAAAAATCTTCGACAGAATCCATTTTCCATCAAAAATCTTCTACGAAATTCATTTTCCGTCGAAAAACTTCAAAAAATCAATTTCTTTTGCATTTATTTTATTAATCCGTTTTCGACGCAATTCTTTTTCCGTCGAAAAACATAACAAAATCAATTTTTTTTGCATTTATTTTATTCAACCATTTTCGACGGAATACATTTTCCGTCAAAAATCTTCGACCGAATCCATTTTCCGTCGAAAAACTTCACAAAATCAATTTCTTTTGCATTTATTTTATTCATCCGTTTTCGGTGGAATTCATTTTTCGTCAAAAATCTTCGACGGAATCCATTTTCCGTAAAAAATCTTCACAAAAACAATTTCTTTTCCATTTATTTTATTCATCCATTTTCGACGGAATTTGTTTTCCGTCGAAAAACTTCACAAAATCAATTTCTTTTGCATTTATTTTATTCATCCGTTTTCGACGGAATACATTTTTCGTCAAAAATGTTCGACGGAATCCATTTTTCGTTGAAAAACTTCGTTTTCGACGGAATTCATTTTCCGTTAAAAATCTTCACAAAATCAATTTCTTTTGCATTTATTTTATTAATCCGTTTTCGACGGAATACATTTTTCGTCGAAAAACTTGATAAAATCAATTTCTTTTGCATTTATTTTATTCATCCATTTTCGACGGAATACATTTTGCGTCGAAAAACTTCATAAAATCAATTTCTTTTGCATTTATTTTATTCATCCATTCTTGACGGAATCCGTTTTCCGTCGAAAAACTTCACAAAATCAATTTCTTTTTCATTTATTTTATTCATCCATTTTCGACGGTATTCTTTTTCCGTCCAAAATCTTCGACGGAATCCATTTTCCGTCGAAAAACTTCATAAAATCAATTTCTTTTGCATTTATGTTATTCATCCGTTTTCGACGGAATTCATTTTCCGTCAAAAATCTTCGACGGAATCCATTTTCCACCAAAAATCTTCTACGAAATCCATTTTCCGTCGAAAAACTTCAAAAAATCAATTTCTTTTGCATTTTTTTTATTCATCCGTTTTCGACGGAATTCATTTTCCGTTAAAAATCTTCAAAAAATCAATTTGTTTTACATTTATTTTTTTAATCCATGTTCGACGGAATTCATTTTCCGTTGAAAAACTTCACAAAATAAATTTCTTTTGCATTAATTTAATTCATTCATTTTCG